>CAAKHC010011230.1:3825-19790 GCA_901007825.1 Macroramphosus scolopax
CAGAAAATGCAAAAAGACTTGTTGTGAGGTCGAGTATCAAAGAGGCAATAGAGGCTGTATTAAACATGCTTCTGACCAAGTCTCTATCGGCATCGTGTCTACATGGAACATTCAGATAATATGAATATGTAACGTAAATTGAGAGTGTTTGGCTATATTACAATGTTCAGAGTGGCCAGAAATATTAAGAATGACAGAGATAACATAACGTTCAGGCTTTCCTTTGTGTTTCATCCATCTCAGTTAGATTCAGATGTCAGGAAACACCATCCTGGCAGGATTCACTGTTCCTGGTCCACCAGTTCTTTGGTAAGTTGTCCAGTTGCCTTTAATTTATTATTTAACTTCTTAATAATATCTGACTTCTCACAGTTCTCAGCATGTTTTGTCACCCAGTGATGTCAGCGCCATCGGCCAGCTCTCACATCAAATGCCAATCCACAATTAACAATTAACGGGATCCACACTGAAACTTTACACTTAAACTCGTAAATGTGCCTGATTTCTTTTCCCCAGAGTTCATGTAATATTTACAGAGAAATAACAGGAAATGTTCCAAAATGCAGTCCAAGAGTGCGTAAGAAACCGTTCCCAAATTAAATGAGCTCTTCCTTGGACCATGTTCCACCACTTTTTTTTTGAAAACCTGCCCGGTAATTTTTGTGTCATCTCGCTGACGGATGGACGGACAGACACGACTGCCTCCCTAACAGGGGCAATTATTCTGAAGTTATACTTGGCAGGAAGTAACCAGAGGGAAACCACAACGCCTCAGCCTGCTCGTCCGAACTAGTTCCAAGTAAAGATCTGCCAATATCAGCATCAGGCTCTGTAATCTGGCCTGTGCAGGAGAGAGGAGGAAAGTACCATCACGAGGGAGGGAGTGCCTGTCCCAGGGAATAGATGGCTGTTATCACGCCGAGACTCAGGATATAAAAATCAATGTTGTTCCAAGGAAAATCATCACCAGAAACAGACGCAACAAAAATTCCAAAGCGACTACATTTCCCTCAACTTTCAGCTGCCCGTAACAGAATAGTGAGTGAATTAATGGTGATTTCCTTTAAAAACCAGACACTCCTTCCACTATCACTCCAGTCTGTCAGAGAGCTGCTTCTCCTTCTACAACAATCCAGGCAAACTGCGCTCATTTCTTTTGGCATGGCGTCCAGACTAAATAGTGGAACTGACGTCTTTCCGACATCTTGATGGGCCTTCACATTCCTCGCTGGAGAAATAAACATGTGTGGATCTCATCTGATAAGTCTGCAGGCCTTCTTAGGAGGAGCACACAATGATAGAAGGATAAAGTGTAAATTAGACCTTTAGGGTAGGAGGATGACATGTGGCATGTAGTCGAAAAACCCATTTGACAACATCCTCCCCTGAGCAGTTTGTGTGTGTGTGTGTGTGTGTGTGTGTGTGTGTGTGTGTGTGTGTGTGTGTGTCGTTCCGTGTGATGTGCAGCAGCTGTGCTCTTACATTTTATCAAGAAGACGTCTCCTCCCTCCACTAGGTGCCCTCGCTGTGTAAATCCATATTCTACAGCCACGGTTCAAACGCAGGAGATTGTCAGACGCTGAATTACTCTCCACCGTTAATCTCCGCTCTGAGATGAGAGGTTTATCACTCGTAATAAATTGCCCCGAGACAAATCTAAAGGATTAACTAACAACCATGTGTTTTTTGTTATTGTCGTGATTTAGCTTCGGCGTGAATCAGACACCTCATGAACTGTTATGATGGTTATCGGCCTGTCGTGCAGACAAAGATCGCTGCACTGCACTTCCTGTCAGAACACCGAACCTCTGCCAGTATTTCTTTGTTTGATTATCTCTGAGGTGGAAGTGCATCTCTCTCTCTCTCTCTCTCTCTCTCTCGACCTCACCTGTGCATCCATGACCACATACCCTGATTTCTTTGGGTTGCAACGATTGTTTGTCTCCTTTCTCTGTCTGCCAGTGTGTGGTCACCCAGTCTGGACGTGTTCAGGATCCGTCTCCACTTTTAATCTCTGACAGCTTTTCTGACAATTCATCAATTTATTTTTGGAGCTGGATCATCTTCCAAATCTGCTTTAAAGTTTCTTTACATTGCATCATACTTTGATTTATTCATGCTGTTGTTGTTGGACCGGTCAGACTGTGTTTTTTAGAGGCTGCAGTTATTCTCAGCACCGGCTGACACAGAGGACTGTTCTCTGGGCTCAGCTGTCAGGGAGCGGCTGGATTTAAGGTGATAAAAGAATCTGAGTTATCCTGAATGTTAATCATCATCTGCCTAAATCGCTCTGCATGCAGACTCAACGTCGCTCTGTCCTTCTCCAGTAGCTGTTTTTTTCTTGTTGTATACATCTGTACGAGACCATCCAACAGGGAGGCGGAGCGGCGGGGGAGGTTAGATAGATTAAGCCGAAGAGGGGAGAGAGGGTCCTGTAGAACGTGATAGAGCAAAGTCTGTGGCCAAAGTAGGCTACATTTCTAACGGCTTTATCAAGCACCATAATTCACTCAGTCAGGGGCGGTTAAAGAGGGGGCCGGTCCCCTGAGGTGGTCCCACATCACAACATCGAGACAGGTTGCCTGTAAAGATGGAATCAGGGTTTGAAATGCCAAAGTAAACAATGGAAAGACCTGATTCCAGTGAGAGAAACCTGCATCCTTGTGTTTGTTAACCCGAGAGAACACATTCCAGTCTGAATCGGACCCAGCAGGCCGTCTTTGAACGGTGGCTCTTTGGAAAGAACGTATACGCTCAATACCTTTTCTTGACATTTACAGTCTTAGTGTAGCTCCTCTGTAATGTATGTGGGTGGGATGCAGTGGGAGTATGAGTTTCAGCGTGTCAGCTCTCTGCATTCTCTAAATGAATCATTTTAAATCACTGCCGCATCCTGTGCCGGCTTCAGCTTGTAATTGTGGTCACTCAAGCATAAAGAGCAGGAGAGAGGGGCGGACGGAGGAGGGAAAAGCGCAAAAGAGAGAGGAAGATTGATTCTATGATAACCCCGCTGCCCGGAGAGTAAACTTTGTTTTTGAGGACAATCATTGCACCGATGACCTTTTTCAGTCTAATGTAAATAAATTCCCTGTTGTCTGTCTGCTGTGCCTGTTTTAAGTCAAGTCAGAAAGCACACAGGTCAAGATCCTCCTTCTTCTGTTCCAGCTCGCCATCTCTGAGAAGAGACATGCCCGCATACCTCAGACGAAGCTGTAAGACTATAATATATGATCAAATTACTGAAACATAGACTCTGCTGTTACTCTAATCTTCTTTAACGCATTGCTGACTCCCTTATTCAGCCAGTTATTATTCAGCTAGTATTTCTTCACCTATAACAATGGAATGCATTAACGTGACTTTCATTACATGTCACAGGAACGGACTGGCGATAATGTGCAGGCCGGTGAAGCGTGACGTCCATATCCGACCGACCTCAGGTGTGTTTTTAATCTGCTGCTGAACTCCCGGTCGGGCTGCCAGAAGTCATAAATCACTTCATTACCGCGTACGACAAAAAAATGAAAACAATTAAGAGCAGTTAAGCATCCAATTTCCAACACATTCTGATTATTGTGGAACTTCGGCATCATTACCGAGCGCCGAACGCTGATATGGTCAGAAGCCACGCTGATGTGATTCAGTGAAACCTAAAACTTAACCGACCAATTAGGACTAATTGGAAACACTTTGCAGCAGTTAGGAGTTCCACTAAAAGCAAGGCCTTTTATTGAGTAGTTGTTGGGGCCCAGGATGGAGGCACATAACAGAACTTCAGGGTCTCCGCAAGGTGGGAGACCTGAATAATTACTGGTGCATTTGTAGAGTGAGGATATTTGTAGCGAGGCCCTCGGAGAGAGTCATGTGTGGTACCTGATGGGTTCAATGGGCCAGACTGAGCCATAAAAACACTTTCACCTCCATTAGACCATAATGAGTGCTGTGTCAGACTGCTGGATACTCCGGCTGCTGCCACGCAGCTCACGTCTTCAGCCGAGAGGAAATTAGAACGTATTGGTACAATGAGTCACTGTGAAGAGGAAGTGGCACTGGAACACGCCGGTGATATATGCTAGGATTGTTAGTAGGGTTTCTCTCGACTGTGGTGCTCATTAACCTGCAGGGTGTTGCTGCTGAGAGTAACCGTGCGTCTCTTTATGTTCCTGGCTACATGTGGGAGTGATAAAAGTAGCCAATGTACTAAAAATGGAATTCCACTCTCTGGCTCCGCCCCTTTTCTACACTGTCACAGGCTGGCAACACCTAATTGACTCATGTAACAATAATCTCTAACGGCTGATTGCATGAATACAGACGGAGTACTGTGTGGCACCACAAAGGAAATATGTTGTGTGGATAACCCGTAACAGATGAAGCGACGCTAACATGCTGCACAAATAATATCAATATCTTCAATGGGCAAATCTGTATATAGTAAAACCAGTTTCCGAAACGTCACAACAATTAATTCAACAATCTTCAAATGAGATTATTTTCAAAGAAATTAAGTTTGAGAAAGTTACTTTTATTTTATCTAACCATCATTACTATCCTGAGTCTCTGAGGCTGCGTCCCTCTGACACAACTAACAAAAGAAATAAGAGCAATAAATGGAAAGGAGAGAAAGAGGAGGCGGTGGAGGCAGAAGGGCAAAGCAGTGATAAAAGTTGGGGAATGAAACCCCTTATCTGCTTTTCATCTCTGGTAATGGTCATTAGCTGAGTTTGTGCTAGCTTGCAGTACATTTTTAACCTTTTAAATCACCGGGTCATTCCCCAGAATAAGGAGCTGGTTATAAATCTAAGGGATTCTATTTTCTCCACAAGGGATAGCTCATTACATCGGAGCAGCAGCTGAAACCAATACCATATGGTTGTTAAAGGAAGAAACTCAATTAGTAAGGTAACAGGGTCATGTGAGGGCATCGAGTTTCAGGACGGACGGACAGAGGAGAGGAAGGTGGCCGTGGACCTGCAGTGTAGGAAGACGGACTTTCCATTTGTGTTTATTTGGAAGAAGAGAGCTAAGTGATTCTTATTGTTTCTCAAAGCACTTATAAAGGAGTTATACAACGTACATCAACATATTTATCTTAAATCTGATCAGAGATCCTCTCTGAGGGTCGAAGTTATATCCTCTTTGTCTGAATAATAATCCATGCAATGCACACTGCACCATTAACATGTCTATATGAACTTCACATCATCTCTCTGGCCCTTAGTCAGACATTTATCCAAACCGAAGCAAATAACCAGCACCCCCCCCCACCCCACCCCAACCTCCCGCCCTCACCTTATAGCCCCCTGACCGTCGGAGTCAGACCTCCCTGGTCAAACCTCCACCTGTGTGAAGACCCCTGTATGAATCATGACCTCACTCTGGTGACTTAATCACATCACAAAAAGTAATGATCCTTGCAGGAAACAGGACTTAGAAACCAGGAAGTTCCGACGGAGGGACGGCCCGGGGCTGGTGATCAATCATCATGTGTCTGCCGTGAGGTCGCCTGGATGAGAGGATGTTTGTGTGTTTAAAGCATGAATTATTTCCAACATATCACATTAGAAATGAAGATGTGACATAACCCCTAATATACAGAAATGCTGAAAAATAAAGAGCGGAACCTCAGTGAAACAGCAAAAGGAAACAAAACAGATATTTCATGTTGCCACGATGACGACTGGCTTTGCTAACTTTGGCCCTGGTGAAATTTGGACTCATCCTGAGGGCAAACCTCATTATTACTGGCCTACAGTAACAGGAACAATCCTTTTATGTGGAACATATCTTTCAGTGATGCTTCTTGTTGAGGTTACCATGGTTGTTTTTGAATACAATATGACCCCTTGTTTCCTAGGTTACAACATGTCTCACACAGACACCACAAGCGTGACAATGTTATTCCAGCTTCACAACCTTTGTCCCCGGAACAGAGGAAACACACATTGAAATGTGTCTGTGTAACTCTCATCAGTTCAGGTTTTCCTATTAAAGTCATCAATAGAAAATTACGGATATAAAATGTTCTTAAATTGTACTTGTAAAGTTGCTGCTGATAACTTCCGCCTCCCGTGTTTCATTGCATTCAAGTCAGAATACTTCACCCATTAAAATTCCTTCAGCAGAAGCTGGACCAGAGCTCACCCTGATCTTTATCAACCTTTTGTTGCTGGGCACGTCGTCTTGGTACCAGAGTGAAGCCAGACGCTGACCATTGAACTCAGCTATTTTTCCACAATAACTACCAAATGAGAAGACTCGTTATCACTGACGACCAACGATATACTATTGAATTCACAAGCCTTAATAGATGCGGCAGACAATTTAAAAACAAATTAACAAAACATTTGTTTTGGAAACGGCAAAACAAAATATTAATCATTAACTAGAAAATGCAATTTCTCCGAAATTACTTGTGAATGCTGAAAGCTGAACAGCTCCGCCACACTGAAATGCTGGATTGAATAAACCTGGAAAAAAAGAGTTGAAAAGAGATTCAGGGGCTTTGCCTTCATCTTCTGGCCACATAAACACACTAAGTATCAGTTTGTACATGAGGGTGAAACCGCCTCATTAACTGTACCAGAGCAAGATCTGTAAATCGCAAGGTTTAGAGGGTGACATTTTAAGAAACAGGAGATATGTGGCTACATTTGTGGAAGGTTTAATGTCCGTGGACCCAGAATTGTGGCCGTTACGACAATTTTTCCGTCAGAAAAACAGCATTTTTTTCGTTCTCCGCTCTAGCCTCTCTCATTGACTTCCATTATAAATCCGAATTTACTAAGAATCTTTAAGGAGGTGCTGTGAAACAACTAAAACTGATGTTGACAATCTGAGAACAGTGTAAGAAACTACATCAGTGTGTGACCGTTTGAGAGTCTTAATGGAGTTTCTAAGTGAACGTATGAATTAGTTACAGACAGCTGAAGATGCATGAAAAAAATCTGAAAGTCCCATTGACTTAACATGGGGATTTTTGAACATTTTTGTTGGACTTAAAATGTGAAAAACTGGGATTTTATTTACTTCACGCTTTGCTTTGCCTATAAGGGGGATCAAAGAGACTCCAGATGTCATTCATTGCGTCACACCTTAGAACAGAAACACTACATTCAACCATCAGTGTTTACATGGTGTCCTGGCTGCAGGTTCCGAGATGCTGAGATAACATTCCCGGTTCCGCCTTCAATAAAAGGATGTGTTCATTTATTTGAGATCTGACTTGCGTAATCATTCTAAATAAACATGCACAGATTGTCATGCTTGCCTTGCTGTGCCCTCACACATTTTTTTTTCCAACAAGAAACTGTGTAATCGTTCACAGGGAAAATTGAGCCGACTTTTATAATCCCACAATCCCTCAGGGTGGAACAGAAGAACACAGGCTATCAAGAAGCAGGAAAACAACACATCCTGGGGCCTGTGGCATGTGTCGTTAGTTAGAATTAAAAAAGATTCAATCTCTGGGTTGACGGTCCGCAAGATCAGATTTTGCCTACACAGCAGTAATGAATGAAATTAATAGGGTTTGTATTTCTTCTGATTAGCTTCCTGCCTTCATCTGCACACACACGGCTCTCATACACATCGCACGGGGAAAAAGCCATCGCATCTGCTCCTCTGACACATTTGCTGAATGAAAGAACTTAACTCTAAATGCGAGCTGCACTACTCTACTTCTCTTTCGAGTGACCTACTCCCCTCTCCTTCCACTTATGTAAGACGTTTATAATGGATGGAGCTCGGAGTCGTAGTTAATGCACCGTATCGTCGTATGTGACACATCCCCCCTTTCATCCTGATTCTCTAACACACTGCAAATGTGTGTACATTACGTGCTTTGGTATTATGTTACCCATGTCATTGCTTTCTTTACATCCTCATTGCTGTCAGCTCTTTTTGAACAGGCTGTCAGTTCAACACAAATCTCAACCAAAATGTACAATGTACCACCGTCACTTACCATTTCATACACTGCCGGGGTGAAAGCCGAAAAAGCCTTCTTGTCTGAATGAATCTAATCCTAAAGCTGGTTTGGATTTCTTCAAGTAAGTACCTCCAGAGTAGTCCGATGTCTGCGTTACAAGCTTCAGACAATATATAGATAATCAAATTTACTGAAAAATCACTGTGTTGGGAACATTAACTCCATACTCACATTTACTTTCTGCTTAGTCGTGCATATTGAGATATATTGTAGTTTTGCTTGTTTCACCCCTGCAAACTATTTAAGGTTTTTTTCATGTCTCCCTCGTTTTCAGTAACAACTCTTGAAGAGAAGACAAGATGAGGCAAATAGTGTCTAACAGTCTATGACCGAAGTGTGTGTATACATATATATATATATATATATATATATATATATATATATATATATATATATATATATATATCTAAGAGGAGATATGTTGATGGAGATAAGCAGACGATAAGTACAAATTCTATTACATAAAAGAATTCAAAATCATGATCGCCCCCTGGTGGCTGGTTGTAGAACACATCATTAATACTGCTAAGATAGCTGAAGGGTTGATTGATTATTATATAGTTTTTGTCATATTTAATGTATTTCTATATATAAATACAATGAAATAAAATGCATTTATAGTGTCGTCTGACTTCGTTTGATATGATATGTCAGACATTTGCTCTGCAATATACTTGGCTAAGATGAATCGTTACTACTCTACAGTGCTGTTGCTTTCAGGGGTGTTCCTTCCTGAAGTGGACATGTCAAGTAGTAATCCCGTTTGGGCTGGAGCTGTCTTTTGGTTGCTGACAAATTGTTGCAGCCCTTTCTGAGACTCTTTCCATGGATGTCAATGTTGTTAAGATATTTTCATGCACTCATTCGCTGAAGGCCAGTGAACTGTATGTATACCTTTTAATCGAAATCGTGTTTTGACATCTAATCCCAAACATAACCTCTGTGACACTGAAATGAAATGAAGCCTTAACTCCAGTCACAATTTGGTTCGTTTCCTTGGTGTCTTTGCTGACAAGTCATCAAAAGTCAAGTTTTAAGGACAATGTGTCTGCAGATTCGGTTTGTTTTCCAAGAAATTAAAAAGTGGACTCAGTAAGGATAAAGCTTTGTAGAAGAGTTGCCTTTGTGCAACTCTTAACTGAGTCTCATAGAGCTTCTCGGACAGTAAAGCAGTGGGACTCTTGACACACACACATGCACACACACACACACACACTGTCATGGTTACATTCATTCTGGGTATCCCTACACGACTTGATTAAACCTAACAATAACCCGCAACTACAATGTTACCTTAATCTTACAATATACCAATCTTCTCCTTGAAATGTATTAATTGATGGTTGTGTTAATCAAGGGGCCTTGGTCTTTGTCCACATAAGGGAAGTGAGTCCCCACAGTGTGAGATTTATGTCCCCACAGCACGAGGAACTACTGGTGCACGCACGCACGCACACACACACACACACACACACACACACACACACACACACACACACACACACACACACACACACACACACACACACACACACACACACACACACACAGAGAGAGAGAGACATACAGATTCAAAGACTCCCCTGATGATGCCCCAATTAAGCTCCACCACATGGAAGCCATTGAGTGTGAAATTGAAAACAGCACGCATTATTATGTCAATGCGAACTCCACAACGGCAGTTCATCATAAGACCAGATCGTCCTCATGGGGGCAACCAGTTCAGAATCCAGATCTCTGACAGTTGTGAAGATGAGTCAGTGTTTTATTTGGATGAAGATCGATGTGACAGAATGAAGCCTCAACAGTCATCTGGTGTAAGATACAGTAGGAGTATGAGGGAGTTTCTAAATGAGTTAGGACGGCTCTGTAATGAAGGTTCAGTACTCATATTTGGAAATGCATTATGTGACACTTGAACAAAGAGGCAATTGCCCTTAAAGCGCTCCAGACATTGGAGCTTAAGTTCAAGTGGCGGAGCATAAACAGCTGTCGCTGAGCCACAGTTTCAGGCATGATTCACCACATACATCACAGTTTGGGGCTTGAAATTAATTAGCCAAATAATTAAAGTTAAAAAGAAGACATGATAGGTGTTTGTAATGAGCTCTGTGACTAAATCAGAGACGGATTGCAGGCATGGGCACAGTGAAGAGCAGAGAGAAGCTCAGATAAAGAGAGCGAAGGAGTGTGCCTCAAGGATTTCAATAGATCCAGAGGTTGTGGTTGTAATACGCACACACACACTCAGCCCCAAACTCACTCTCAATAGTAACTTTGCCAAACTAAGCACAGGCATTCAGGCTTTCTGGCTGGGATCAAATAATAGTACAGTATTCATAATATTATGCTTCACCAGATCTACATGCAGTGGCATAAAATACATGAATGAACACTTTCATCCTCTGTATTTCCCTTTTCCACTGCTTCCCTACAGTTATGCTGATGATCTAAGACTCTTGGCATTAGAGATGTTGTTTCTCCATGCAGACTCAAGGCTATAAAAACTGAAGACAGACAAGTTTCCATGTTCTTTCCTCTCCCATCTCTGCCCAGGTTGTAGGGTGTCATGGCGGGGGCAGCTCTCGGCGTCGGACTATCTCTCACCACAGAGCCTCCCTGATGACAGCAGACCAACTACACTGCTCACACGGTCAGCTTTGTGATCCAACCAGAAGATGCTGTGCTCCCTGTGAACATGTCTTGACGTCTGAGACACCCCTTTGCCCGTCATCTTCTATCTGGCCTGAAGTTACTGAGACGCCAAAACGGTTACCTTTACTGTTAAGAACCTTTTAGGATTAAACCGAAGGGAGGGAATGATGAAGTCACTGTAGTGTGCCGGGATTCCTACAACCTTAGAAGCATTAATATACATATCTGTCATCTCCTGCTGTCGTTTTCTATTCCATCTGTCTGACTTTTCCCTGTGGGGGTTGTGACGAGCCTCCTTATGTCTATTTAGCGTCTGCCCTGTCACCATGTAGTTAAGATGATGTCTGCACCGCTGTTTCGCAGGACGCGCCGTGGTTTTGATGACATTGGAACCACTGCTGTATTCTCCGCTGGGGCCGGCAAGCTCTGTGTCTGTCTGCCTTTTCATCCCTCCATCCTTCCCATCCCTCCATCCCACCCTCCCTCCTCTCCTGGGGTTTATGTCTCCTCGTCCTCCCCTTTGTCAGAGCTTGTCCTGTCATTACTCACACTGGCCATTTGATGACAGGAGATCACAGAAGACATAAAAATAGTACGTGTAAATGTGTGTGTGTGCCTGCGCGCATCACACATCAACCGTCAGCATCTTATTACATCGTAATCAGTAGTGTAGCAGCCAACAGCAGGGAGCAAATCACATTAAGATAATTGGGAAACACTTCATGTTGGACAGCTGGGGTTGTGCTGAATTGATTAAATAAATTTGATGTCACAGAGGAAAACCAGCCCTCCTAGAGCTCGAGCCACTCTGTGTGTTTGTGTGTGTAGCAAGAGATACAAGAATGCTGCAGAGAAATAAGATAAAAGTTTGTTGGTTTGCCAGTGAGGAAAAAAAGAAAAGAAACACAACACAGATACTACACAGCAGTGAAAGTCCTGCACACCCCCGGGGAGCAAGATTGTGACACTGATGAATAAACAGTGATCATCTGCACATTTCTCCTGAGTGGCCACTGGGTGTCGCTATTATCCACGTGTTAAATCTCCCATTGACAGGTCTCCATGTAATGTCAAGGCTTACGCTGATGAAAGTTTCCCAAATTCTTACCCAGTATTACACCATCTGATTTTAGGTAAACTTTAGTCAAAGTTATTCCAATGGTTACAAAGCAGCTGATGATTTTTGCATAGCTGCACATTCTCCTCACTGGGACGTGATGAATTAGCAGAAGGGATGAATGTGATTTATGTGCAGTGTGCTGGTGTTGTTGGAAAATGTTTCAAAGGTCACCCCAACTCCGCCGGCGTCGGGACATATGGGCTTGAACTGTGCGTATGCAAATTGGCGGCAAGTAATCAAAGTTCAAGCTGAATTGTTTAAGAGTTCATTGAACTGGAATAAAAGACGTGAAGGAAATTACTTCAGTTTGTCACCGCCATGGCAAATTAGGCATGGACTGAATAAATGGATTAGAAGAATTGTCTGAAGTCGGTGTGTGCGTGTGTGCTTTTGTGTGTGTGTGTGTGTGTGTGTGTCAGAGAGGAGAGGAAGAGAGAGAAGACGTCGTTGTGCATGTGTTGTTGCAGTCGTGTGCACGCGTGTACCTGCAGTCCTGTAAGCACATTTTACTTTATCTGTACACACCAATGCGTATCAGTGAGCGAGTACACACAACATTGCTTTCCTCTTTTAAATGGCGTATGTTGTACTCCTCCCTAGTTGTCATGGTGATGTGTCCTTTCCCAACCTTTTTTTTTTTTTAGACAGATAGGTATGCAGGATCTGTTCCTCCTTAGCAATCTGACACACGACGACAGAGCCGCCATGAACATGCGCCATGTTACCAACCCATTGAAAAGGGAGGACGCCTGCAGTTGTGTCGGGAGAATTCCAAAGTCGCTCATCCTCAACTCGTGAGGACGAGCTAAATTTACACACAGGCTTACGAACTACCTGGTGTTAAACCTAAACACACCTTGAGAGGCTTTAAACCTGAAAATAACATTCACCTTTGAGATATTTTGGGCTGTTTAGGCTTTCACCCATTTGAATTTCTTTTTAATTGAACCGTGCTCTTCAATGAATTCACCTTGTTCCACCACAGCGAGTTCTAAATCACCAACACAGGACTCGTATCGGCTGCAAAAACTCCAGATTCAACCAAGTGTAACAATCTTATATTTAGATTAACAATCTAAATCTATTATCAACACTGCTTTCTTTGCCTCAGTCCAAGCGGAGGCCACTTGCCTTGTCTTGATAAGCAATGTTTTAATCTCCATTAAACATCCCCATCCAGGCTACATCCCCCTTATCTTAAGATTTGAAGCACCAGCAGCGCATTTCAAGTCTTTGATTAAATAATGAATTATGAAATATATTTCCACATCCTCTCTGTACTCCTCGTCGCTCTCTTCCCTCCGTCGGGTAATATTCGGGTAATAACAGTATTTGTCTGAATCATATTGTCCCTGCTTTGCTGAGTTCATCCTGAGTAAACGCTTTGTTCCGGCTTCAGACAGACAAGTGGATGATCACAACAATTTACCCAAGAAGAATAATGAAGCTTTTTATATCTTTTCACTCAAATTAAGAGGAAACAAACAGTGAAAGAACAATTGACAAGCTAGTTTTGAGAGCTTGGAATGAATGTTTTCTCACTTAATGCAGGAAATCTTACAAAGTGCAATTATCATACTGCACGGGCAGATAATTGAACTTGTTTATATCTTCTCTAATCAAGTATTTAGTTCTTGAATGTGGTGAAGTTTCCCTGCGTTGCCAGGCAGTAGTGATCAATCTTTAGGAAACACGAGGACATTGCTCCTGCCAAGACTTTGAACACTCAACTGATCTTATTTAGATTTAGTCAAGGAGAGGACAGGGCAGAAAGGAGAGTTGGAGATAGACGGGCTTGACTGTCTTATCTGCAGCCTGTGGTCACATTCTGCTGCGCACACCAACACACACACACACCGTCACACACAAACACACACACTTGAGGACTTACTGGATATTAGAAACGTCGCTGGGTTGATTAATCATCACGTGCACCGTACGATCCTCACGTACAAAGTGGCTTTATATGAGCTCAACACAGATGTGTTAGACATTGACGCACACAAAGGAAAAATACATCATGTAAATGGTAGCACGGACAAAATGTAACACAGCTGTAACCACTCCTGTTTTCATGTCTGCAGATTAACAAAGGCCTTTGTTCCTCAGAAAACACACACTGATACTTTCAGCAAAACCCCTTAACTCATTATTGTCAAGGCAGACAAAACAAACCATTCTCCTGTACGAGTGGTTTCCTATTACATTTGAACGGGAAGCAAATTAGCGAGAGGAGACTGCTGCTGATGAGAAGTGTGTGTCTGGATGCCAGGTGCAGTGTGGAGCTCGTTTTGCATATCAGAGAAGTGCTATTATAAGTAGAGCCATGCTTTCCCTGCATGAGTAGATGTAATGACTGAATGAAGGGCGACTAAATGAGAGGTTACAAAACACACATGTACCAAAACATGCACAAGTACTCATTCAGACAGACTGCGGCGTACACACACGCCAATAAACAACCTCCGAAGCACTCACATGGCGGCTGCATGTACCAGAGTGCAGGGTCAGCCTTAATGTAGAAGATGACAGCGGGGAAAGCGACAGAAATGGATCCACATCTCCATAAAACCTGTTCTCTCCTCGCCACCTCCATCCATATTCAGAAAGGCCGACTGAAGCCATGCCACGTCGTTAGCAAATGAAAAGTAGTTTAGCATGAGAATGAGCCCAGGGGGTCACAGGAAGAAAGATGCACAAAGACCCAACAAATTCCACCCAGGCTGTAATTGGTAACGAGTGAAAGGGAAGCGCGGGACAACGATTCAAACACAGGATTTTTTTTACTTCATTCATTTCATGAGCGTTTGCATTTACAGTGTTGGTTGTGTCTGGATCCGGTTTTGTATGGAACATCTGTTTGCATAATAGAGGTATTGTTATTAGTCTGAGCCATCTGATATTAAAATCACAGTGGCACCTTGGTTATGGAGGTTTGATAATCAGGTGGGAAGATCCATCTGCACCAGCGAGGGATCTGTTCTCTGATTCGACACGATGTCACCTGACGGCAGCACGTGCAGGTGGCGAGTGATCAAGTTACCCCATCGGTGTGGCTGGCTGAGTGTTGGGAGTTTCTTTGGTAGTTGTTATATGACATGTTGTTTGATGTGCAACAAACTTTTTCTCAATTATGTTCTCAACAGGCATTTATAGTGGTGCAAAATGTAAAAACCTCAAATGAAAATCACATGAAGATGCCCAATCAAGCTGCTCTCATCCCCCTCGTCCTGAAATGAGCAGAGCAGCAGGAGCTAAACTCCATGTCAATGAACGCTTTCTTTCTTACCACCTTCAACAATTACGAAAATAACCATGAATTCCAAAGAGATCTCCAGGATCGGGAGTCAGCAGGGGGTCAGTTGGCTTCACCAGACGATGTGTTTGACAGCATCCTCTCACATGGCACGGCTGGAGAGGGATTGTAGGGTGCCTGCTCAATGGGATGGAAAGACGCAGCAGTCTGGATATTTGTCACGGCTGGATGCTGGAAGCATGAAGAATATTTTGGCGTACAGTGTTTGCCACTGAGCAGCATTCTTAGGAATTAATGTGGTGCCAGCACGTAAATCCTGCTAATGACAACGTCATCAGTTTCAGCATGTCGAGCTCTGCCAGCGTGCTAGCTGAACGGAGCTAATGATGTAGCACTTCACTTTAAAGCTCGGACACAAACAGGGTTCTTATTTTTGGAAAACCTTTTCTTTGAAATTTAAAGCAGCTGACATTGATGAATACAATAGTTGCTCATTGTAACAGTTCTGGGAGTTTTCGGGCAAACTGACCATGAAGCTCTGACACTTGAGGCCCTGAGAGACCCGTCTCGGAATTGAAAAATTCACTGGTGCAAATATAAATTTTGCTGGCAAGATGAATTTCAGCCCAGATGTCCATTTCTCTGAAGTGGAGGCGGCGCGGGGCCGGTACGAGACCAGCACCGATCAGTAACCAAGATCAACACCAGTGTGAACTAATTTACACACACTTTGAGAACCTGGTTCGCTTCACTGCTCACCCCCCACGTGTCTATCTTTTCTGCTGTATTTGTCTTTCTTTGTCCTCCTCCTCTCTCTCTCTCTCTCTCTCTCTCTCTCTCTCTCTCTCTCTCTCTCTCTCTCTCTCTCTCTCTTGGCCCGCGCAGTGACAACAGAGGCGAGTGTTGGAGGGGGTCGCTGCAGCTTCGACATCCATGCGAGCTCT
>CAAKHC010011232.1:0-39203 GCA_901007825.1 Macroramphosus scolopax
TAAATCTGCTGCGTGCTCACAAACATACAGACGCAGGGCTAAAGAATCCTCCATCACGGAGCCGTTGTTTGTCTGTTCTCCTCTTCGGATGGATGTGCAGGAGGAATCTTTCCATCTTTAGCTGTGTGAATGAATCCTGAAGGTAATTATATGAAAGCACAGCGGCGGTGTGTGTACAGAACGCAGCCTCCGCCCGTCACAGGACCGTCTTTTGTTTGAGTTCCTCGCTGAAACAGTTGCATGTGTTTGTCTAAGACTCAAAGCTCTTCCTCCGTGCAGCTGATACCTTTAAATCCAACCCCGCTCTTCTATTACTTGCTCCCCCCTTTGACGGGCCCAGAGGAAGAAAATCTTGGGACTACCTCCTTAACACACCGAGTTGCACCGACGTTGCACCATCGCTTTCTCAGTATGTGAAGGCGTTGAGGTTCGTCCGCCCGTCTCCTCCCTCCCATCAACTCCCTCCTTTCATGACCGGAGTGCATTCAACCCTGGACAGAACATGTTGTACGCGTCTGGTCACGTGACCCTCCGCTCATAGCTTTTAATCCACGGTGGGGAGTGTGAGTTCGGCCTTATGAAGTCCGCCGAGTGCGATTATACGAGTTTTAAAGGGTAATGAAAGCAATAAAAGTGCTGCTTAACTGTTTGCCAAATTAGCCGTTTGTCTGCTGCATCAGGTGTTTTCCTGGCCGAGACTCCGGTGCCGAGGCTCTGACCCTCTGTGTGGGAGCCAACTGGAACGATTTAACAACGAATAACGTTCAGAGATGAAATACTGCACCCGAAAGGCTTTTGGACGACAGCAACACCACCCGAAAACACCGCACGCTCTCCGGTGTTACCTGGTCGGTTTGATGTCTTCATGCTCCAAATTAAATCATAAAGATTCACCTGTTTGCTGTACATTTATTGTAAATAATATACAACAAAGTATATGTCATATAGCTTATGGGTCTAATAAAACTATTAAAGGGACAACTTGTATGCCAATATGAGTCAGTCTTACCTACTTTGATGAGCCTCAATCTGAATCTGGGAGAGCACAGATAATGAGATCATGATTTTACTACTCAAATATTGTTATTAGTTGCTTACAATGGGAACAAAGTAGGTTGCTTTGTGTTCACCATGGATGCAGCGACGAGCTCCGCCGACGCAGCTGCCACTCACAGTCTGTCTGTAATTATCAGTAGAAAGAGAACACGCCCACTTCCGGTCTGTTCTCTAGACAACAGACACAGATACAGATAATGTCTCCACACGCTCCCTAAAAATTCAGATTATCTTACAATGAAAATGCATTCAGAAGTGCAGAACTTCATATGGTGAAGTACATTCAGCAGGTGAGGATACTAATAGATGGAGGCTGGCAGGTCCACCTGGTTCGTGTTCGACGGGTCCGCACATCCATGAAATCAAAAAGAAGTCCTAATCTCAAGCAATTTTCTTGTATCATCTGTATCATCTGTATCATCTCTGGCAGATTCACTCGAGGTAAATACAAGTTGCTTCTCTCTCCACTTGATTAGATCCCAATCAGCTATGAGGGACACAAGTCACTCACCGGCGCAGCAGCGATGTGCTGATATTGCAAAATACACCAAAGCTCCTGTGTGGGCGAGCGAGGAAATAAGAAACTCGTCTCCTCTCACCGGGATGAACCGACTCATGGAAATCAATCCACTCCCAATTCAGGAGAAAAACCGTCCAATCTGGCGACCCTGACGCTGTCGGGAGTGATGGAGGCGGCTTGATAAAACCCCCCCTCTGTGACATGAAGTTTTATCAGCAGAGCGTCATCACTGCGAGCGTTACTACCCCGAATCACACACAACCACCGACTGCATGCACAAACATCATGTTGTAAACCGGATTCTAAAAGGTTTTTTTTTTTTTGGTCCATCAAACACGGTTTCATGGGATTTCTCCCGTCAGCTGCTGTAAGACCTCACTTATAAATAGAAACTAATCTGGAGCCTCATCTCAGAGGTGTGTGGCGGAGCCGAGCAGCGCCCCGTGGCAGATATAAGGCCGACATGATACCACGGCGATGTGTTGTATTTGAGCATGTCCGATTGTGTCGGAGCTGTCAGCACCTGCTCTGCCTGAGCTGGTCGCTGCTGCCCCGAGGCCGGCGCGCCGGGTCACCGTCACACCGCGTCCCATTTGTGAGGGCTGTTTTTCTATAAACCTTATACATCGTATAGCTCCTTTGCATGTGGCTCATTTGGCTTTATTCCAAACAACAACATCAGTGCTTCAGTCGGCCTTCATGTCCCGCCTCCGACAGGAAACGTCAATCAAAAACGTCCCATCTCATCTCGGTGCCTGTCTGAGGGACATTTGTGCACGAGAAAGGAAATGCAACATTAAGTCATTATGATTCAGATTGCGTCATTGCATCGTTTCCAAGTTATTGCCTCACATTTGCATACAGAACGCCGGCAGTTTGCATGTCCACCTTCTTGTTGCTCAATTGGGAGAAGCTTAAAATGTCAATAGAGCTTTTTTTTTTTATCAGTAAGTGGCAGATAGATAGTCGTGTTGATGTCCTATCAACAGTGTGGCAAATGCATTCATTCATCCAACAGATGACCGGCTGTCATAAACAAAGACAATTAGCGGTGCTTTGAACGTGAGCCCGAACCACCTGCCATTCCACGCTCGTCTCCTGCATGTAATCATTAATTTATCAACCGGGCCTGGAAACAGCCTCCGTCTCTTTTTGTTCATCAGCCAACGCCGTTCGAGGGAATAGACACGAATGCCATTACAAGTGATCCCAGAACATTTTCTAGGACATCTTGAATGTTCTGAACCTCTGGCAGGAAGCAGGTGACGTGCAGTGAGACGCTGGAGATTGATTCAGTTTGCTCGTGTGTTTGTTGTGACACGTTCTTCCCACATGTGGTGTCGGTTGACATTGATTAACATGTTAATCTGAGGATTTGCATCTGCAGTGATGAACCCAGTAACATTCTTTATATGCTCAAGTGAGGAAGAGAAAGGCCCTCACTGTCCGAGGACAACAGAGTCCCAAAACTGCAGTCCTACGGCAATGTGGTCCTAAGGACTGCGGTTCTAAGACACTGTAGTCCAAGGACCGCATTGTCGCAGGACTTCATCATACTATGACTACAGTCCTAGCCCCTCACTGTTATAGTACTACAGTCCTAGCCCCTCATTGTTATAGTACTACAGTCCTAGCCCCTCATTGTTATAGTACTATAGTCCTAGCTCCTCAGTGTTATAGTACTACAGTCCTAGACCCTCAGTGTCCTAGAACCACAGTCCTAGAACTGCCTTGTCCTAGAACTACAGCCGAAGACCCTCAGTCTCTTAGGACCACAGACCTAGGACCACATTTTCCTAGGACTCGAGTCCTAGGCCCTCAGTGTTATAAAACTACAGTCCTAGACACTCAGCATCCTAGAACCAGAGTCCTAAAACAGCATTGTCCCAGAACTAGAGTCCTGGACCTTCAGTGTCCTAGAACCACACTCCTAGAACCGCATTGTCCTAGAACAACAGTCCTCGGACCGCATAGTCCAATTCTGAGTCCGAGTCCTAGAAATGGATATCATTTCCAGAGGACTGTTTCTTTAACTTTTCTAATAAAGGAATATTAGATGTTTCATTTGGGAAACACTAAGAATCATTTCATGGAAACGTGTCCTCCAAAGATGAGATAATAATTCGGTCCAACACTGGCTCATTACTGGACACTGAAGATATAAACAGCACATCTGTTTGACATCAGCTTCACTTGCTTGAAAGCATAAAGAAAGTAAAGCCAGCAGCTCTTTGATGTGCTTTATACATGCACATCAAAGTGAATCATCTCCACCGTGTCACAGAACGAAGCTTCTCCAAGGGACACGTTGTTTTCTGCACATACGTCTGATTTCCAAATACAAAGACGACGTCTTTAAAATCAGGACGTCGGGACGTTTGATCGTGATGTGGAGATGCATGAAGTTGTGACAGTTTGCAGGGATTTCTGCTTTTGTAATCTTTTGTTATCACATCGGATGAAGTTGCCGGAGAATGTTTGCACTCGTCCAGTTCGACCTCTGTTTCACCCCGACAAGCTCAGAGTTGTTAACGAGGATTCATATCGATCTATAACTCGTATCTTATGAAGGTCTGGAGGAGGATGCCCTTCGTGAAATAGAAATTTTGAGAGAAGAATGTTCCTTATATCACGAGGTTCAACATCAGAAACATCTTAGCGCTGAGACTGTTCTCATTACGGCAAATCTTTTAATAAGCGTTACGCTCCACATCCTCCCACCAAGGAGGTAATGGGATTACTCTGAGTTTTTTTTTGTTTGTCTGTCTGTCTGTTAGCAGGATTTATGTGGAAAAAGTTGGGCTGCTTTGTCGCCGAGGGAACAACCCAGCCATCAAAGTGCGGACAGTCAGGAAATGAAGACGATAAATGATGTCTGGCTCGTCTCCTCTGCATCGGATATGAGGCCTCCTCATCATAATAATCATACATGTGTTGAGAACCTCCATTCACACACCTTCTAATGGCACTTCCATCTTGTGTGTGTCTTCGCGGTTTTTCCTTTCAGAATGAACATTCATATGGAAATGACACGTCTTCAATAAGAAATCAGAATATATGGCTCCCAGCGTGGCCTAATGGTTTGACATTTCCATGATTAGTTTCATCCACACAAAAGGCAATTCTGTGATGCTCACTTTGATACGGCTCCAATAACACGCCAGTCAGATGACTCGACACGGCCGCTGTTGGCAGCGTGCGTATCGCTGTGAATTTGTGCCGCAGCCCCGTTTTCCCTCCAAGCTAATGGCTTTGTAGCTTTAAGCCTCTTACAAGATATTTGCTCTATTGCTTCTCTTCATATCCAAAGACGGAGCCTCGCAGGGGGGGTCACGCTTAAAGTGGGAAATACTGATGTGGCAACGGGAGCAGGCAGATGAGTGAACCCAGGGAACGGATTGGTTAAACCAAGCACGAGAACTGCTCAGACCTTTGCACATTTGACCTCGGAGACATCCGGGCCGGGCCGGGCTGCTCTCTGGGATTTAATTCAGCTGGATTAACCTCCACAATCGTTCTGATTTACATGTTTTCTTCAGAAGGAAATAGATTCAATCATGACTCATTGATTAAAGGGTTGATGAGAAGTCACAATATGATAAAAAAAAGGATATTTGTGTGTTAAAAATTGAACAATTCAAGTTTAAAGAACAGAGCTGGTCTTCGCCGTCGGCTCTGCATCCTGTTGTTACCGACGCTACAGCAGTTCAGATGATACAGTGATGTAATTAATAAGAAGTTTAGCTATCATGGGTTGCTGTTATTAATGCAACCACAACAGCAGAAATTAAACTATTATTATTAGTATTATTATTTTCCCTCCCGAGGACCAGCTCAGCCGAAGAGGCTGTTGCCGGGGGCAACCTCAGACCGGCCTCGCTTGTGTCCTTGCTGTGATCGCATGTTAGTAACGTTGACCTCACAACAAACCTCCTGTCGGCTGTTTTATGAATTTGTTTTAAAGCAGAGTAAAGGTTCTTGTTAATGACCAATTTAAACTCAAGAAATAATAATAATAATATCTTGATTATGTGGTGTGATTGAATCCTTATCAGCATCACAAACATTAAACGTGTGTACTTACACCTTCTGGTTTCAGTACATGTTGCATGGTGCATGTTCCCAACATCATTTAAAGAAACTTCCTGCGATGACATCACCTGCTCCAGTCGTCATGTTCAACTGCATGTTAGTTAGCAGACGTGCTTTGTGCTGCGCGTGCCCCCGTCGGTCTGCACTCACGCCCGGTCCAACTGGGAGTGTTTACAATACCCTCACACACAGAACCCAGATTGCTTTGTTTGCTGGATCTCTGTGTTCGCTCATCTTCTCGTCACGTTGTATATCTGAACAGCTTTCATCTGCTCATGATTCGTGTCCTTTTCTTCCTTCTACCTTTTTAATATACTGGGGTGCCGAATTTCCAATATAACATATACTGGTCGGGGTAAAGCCGCCGTCATGACGATGCCTCCCCAGATCTCCAAATCCGTCTTGACATTTTCCTTAAGCAAATATTAGGATTCGACTCAGAGTCAAGATATTTCCTCTTCTTGAAGAATAATAGAGTGCGTTTTTTTTTTTTGCCTCCGGCCGTCACGTGTGAAATAATTCTAAAACAGGTTTAAACAAGTACGTCGTGTCTGCATGCCTGAACTCGCCCTGCACCTGCAGAGATCAACACAACCTCGTCAGCGCCGAGGGAAAGTGCATCAAACAGCTCGTCTTCCTCCGCGATGAACGATGACTGATGTCTTTCATTCTTTTTTTATTTGAAAGCTTAAACGAGGCCAAATATTCAGTATGCAAAGATGCAGCTGCATTGAGTTGCATTTCTTATTCATTGGCTGCATGATGTCATCAGGTGCAGTATAAACAACATACATGAGCTTTGTTTATAATATTTAAAGAGATTCTGTGCTGTTATTATTCGTGGTCTCGTGACTTTGTGTTGTTGGATCTTCAGACGCTTCAGTTAAACTCATTTCTCGCTCTGAGACGTCAGCAGCTCCAATTTCGGTTTGTGTTTAAAGCAGAATCAATATCAGAAGGCTCCACCTTCTGCTTCTGGCACTGATAATATATTCAGCCTCCCAAGTTTGTGCACCGTCGTCACCAGGATGTTTGAAACCGTCCGTCCCACCCACATGTTCACCGTTTTCTCTCCGTCTTCTTCCCGTTTCCCGACTTTTCTCCAGAATTTGTCACGTTAGCCTCTGACCGTGCCGCATCATGGTGTGGATGAAGTGGAGGATGCTGGTGGACTCCCTGCGTGGACGGAGGAGACGGCTGCCCTGGTCCTTCTGGTTCCTGCTGCTGCTCGCCGCCGGAGGTCTGGTCCTCTTGATCCAGCAACAGGATCAGTCGGAGATGGTCCCGCAACAAGGCCGAGGTCAGTTGGTTTCAGACGGCTCCACCACTTCGCTTTCCTCTCCCAGAGGTCACAGACACGAGTATGAACGCTGTTAATGTGGTTTAATGACCGACAGACGATTCGCTGCAGGGCTCTGAATTGACTTCACAAATTATGAAACATTAAAATACATCACAGGAATATTATTTTAACAAAACACTTGCACATAAATAAAATAAATACGACTACTACTAATAATGTAATAATAGTATGATTTTTTGCAAAGAATACACAGTATATCCTTTTATAGATGTAAAGATAAAAGACATCCTGCATAGAAACTGAGGCGTACAAAACACACATTGAACTAGCAAACACATGCTGCGAGCATGCAAAGAGAGCGAGTCAGACACACAGGTACACACAGGTACACACAGGTACACACAGGTACACACAGGTACACACAGGTACACACAGGTACACACAGGTACACACAGGTACAGGTGAGCTCACCCACAGACACAGAAATAACAAGCAAAGCAAACATCATCTCACCAGGAGCTTCTGATGCAAACATATAACTGCGAGCAGGCAGCTGCACACATTAATGCGCGCACACGCAGCAAGGCGATCCCATTATACCAGGAGCCGTAGCTCACGTCCTCGGGGCGCCTCTGCTCACGCGCACACACGGAAATCAAAGAACAGATCTGCTGTGTTATCTGAGTGTTTGTTTGTGTGGTGGAGAACATTTCCGTGTGTTCCTGGTCGGTCCGGTCGGATGGCGGCTTCGAGGTGAGAGTTTCCACGGCGGCAGGAAGGAGGCCGGACTTTCACTTTCCAAATGAGTCCGACCTTTGTGCTCGCACAGGGACCCAGTGTGCTTCTGCATTAAGGAGATTGGAGGTTTAAGCAGACGTGATGGACGAGCGTGCAGAGTAAACCTAAGCAGGTTCATGTGTCTGCAACATGAGATCAGTGGTTTGATTAGCTGCCTCTTGGCTTTAACTTCCCACATAAATTAGAGTCCCGTTAGTTGTGCTGCTTTACAGACGTCGTTCACACATTTATTTGGTGACATTTTTGACTTCATAAACTGCACATTTATGTTAATCATGTGGATTAAACCAAAGTGCTGTGGAAGCTAACGCTGTTGAACCGGTCCAGCAGGACCAGAAGCTCCTGCTCCGCGCGCAGTGTGAACTCTATCATGTGTCAACAGCACTGTGGATCATTATGAACATCAGAGCTGTGTCACACTCCACAGCAATAAGAGCCACTTAGCCAAAGTGGAATCCCCGACCCTCTAATAATCCCCTGATTGTCAGATGCTTTCAAGCACTGTGTGGGGTCGGGAAAAAAAAAAAAGGCCACTCGCAATAACACAAACACACGTAAGACGTACACACACATACAACCACGGCAACAAGTACTCAACATGTGTATATAAGAACACCAGACCAGGAGCTTGTGAGAAGTTTGTTCATGCATTGGAGGATTACACCAAACATCGATGTGTGTGTGCAGCGTCAGGAGCAGGATGCTGTGCAGAATCAATTAGGAAAGGTGCAACAACCACATCGATGTAAGGGGACGTCACAGAGGAGCACGGATATTATTTACATGCTGGGGCAAGTCAGACGCTGGTGGAGCTACGGAGTAAATATAGCCGACACGGTGCAGACGTGGACGTCGGTGTCCGGTGTCGCACGTCTGCTGCAAACACTCGTACATAGACTGTATATATATTTGGACAGTCGGCACGCTCGTCCTTCTAATGTAGGAAAATAAAGATATATAACCCCGGATGAATAGACGCTGCTACCGTCATGTATGTGGTTGGGGGAGGAGAGACTCTCTGATTGGTTGGACAGACTGTTACCTGTTACAGGATTCTACCTCAGAGGGCCGTTATTGATCGATCAGCATGTTCAGGCAATTGTTGTCCAATGAAGGAGTTTTAATTTGTTCACTGCATGTTGCAAGATGGATTTAATCATTTTACAAAAGGTAATGAAAGTATTAATATGAATTGTGAGGCGTGCAGCCGAGTCGGTGTTCAATCCGCAGAGAATACGTAGATTATCTTGGTTTCAAGGTTGGATCTAATTTTGATTCAATTATACCGACGATCCAAATCTCTCCTGGGAATTAAAGTATGAGACCTTCAGTAGAAAGAACGGGGGATTCGTCTCATGTTACCTTCATCTGAGGCTCATAGGACACATCGTATGTTTTGGTCTTCAGTCTGACCCCCAGGTTGGGTGTTTGTACGAGCCTTCTTTGTTGTTGTATGAAAGTTGGAGTTGTGGGAGAGACGTCATCTGATTTACTGTTTGTACATGCAACACATGGCGAATGCACAATTGGAAAGTGTTTGTATTTGTATGCATATTAAAGAGACTGAGCAGGGGACAGCGTGAGGATACGACCCTTTGCTTCTATGAAGATGTTCTGCTTGCACACAGACTCCTTCCACGTGGATCTTATGCGGCAGACAATGCATGACCCTAATTTGATACGTAGCGCCTAGAAGAAAAATACGTTAGCAACACCAAACAGTGACTGCAGGCGCTGCCAGGGCTTGTTGGAACACTTTATTAGGTACCTCTGCACAGTAACAACAACAGCAGCAGCAGCAGCTCCGCAGTGAACAGAAGGCTTACAATGTTTTGTTGACACTGGCAGAGAGAATCAGCTGTGTGGTTTTTGTCGAGGTTGTAGTTTATGGAGGTCCGGATTATATCGAAAGGCTTTTATTATCTTGTCCGCCTCGTGTATATAAAACTGGAGGATGAAATATGGCGTTGCTGAAGACAAATCCCAGTGAATGTATTCAGTAGATGTGGTGTAATAAAGACGTGCTGCCGGCCTTTGACTGGAGAGATTCTCAGTAGAATCCTTTAGAGAAAAGGTGCTTATTCAAGAATAACTTGCAGAACGTTCAGTCCACACGGCAGCGGACGTTAGAAAGATCTTCTGCTGCTTCTAACGTCCTCTCTGACTCATCAGGTCACATGTCAGTTTAGCACCAATCACAGGACAGACGTTGTGTTGATGATGTCAGCTGTTATAAACAGTGAATGTGCAGAGCGGCATGCTGGGAAGTGACCATGTTTCAGTCCTTATTCATTCCTCTGCAAACATCTGTAATACTTTTGCAGATGTTTGCAGACATGTGTGATGGTTTCATGTGTTGAGTTGCATCGATGGAGCTGTTGGCTGTTGGGACTGTACTTACATTTATCTAACTTAACTATCACTTGTGATATAAACATGTGTAGCTAAAGCTAACAGTCAGTCAACATCTGGCAATGAAGGCTGATCTGAAAAGACCCTCTGCATCCAGCTGTTATGTGCCGTTATATTGTTTTACATAAACAATAAATGAATATTTCACTCATGTATGATGCAACTGTCTCATCAGCTGTTTCTGTAAGAGCCTGGCTGAGTTAATTAGCATTTCATAGATAATTTCTGATGTCTCGCTATTTTTCCGAGCGAAAAAAAAAATACCTCCGAATCATTTTTGCAAGCTCAGCACATCTCTTTATCTGGCCGGCTGTGTCGCTACTTGAATATTGAAATAAGACTCCTTGTTTACTAAATCATTCATGAGGCTGCGTGCTGTGTACTGCACACAGTAGCCGCACTGTCTTCCCATGCAGCCCCCTCACCGGAGCACAATGAGCAAGCAGATTCTGCGCCCGGAGCTACGGTGCTTCACCCTGGCAGAAGCTCATATCTTATAGAGCTGAGTTATAATACATTGGGTGTCAGCTTTTATCTGCCTCCCCCTCCTTCTCCACCTCTTTATTTGGCTTGCAGTGCTCTTGCATCCAACGGTTTAGAGGGTCTGCACAATGGTAGCTGCGAAAACCAGTTTTTTTTTAGCGGGCGACAGCCTCTGCATGATCCCTCCCAGGTAATTGTTTAAGGCCGGTTGGACGGCCGGTTTCACGAAGAGCTACTTCAGATTTACCTCTGAGCATCAGATGAGTACGGCAGTGAGGACCAACCGTTCTCGTTAGCGGTGGAAGGCCGGCGTGTGTGTCGCCTCACGAACACCAAAGCAATGCAATGAGAGAACCAATGAACACGAGTGTTTACTAGCAAGGAGATGGATCACACAGCTGGTTGAACAGAACCAGCCCACCGCTTGCATCCAGTTGAGTTCTCAGTTTTCCACGCCGGGATGATGGTGCCTGAACACGACCAGACCGTTGACACAATAAAACATCATTACTGTTCAAGAGGGAGTTTCGTCTCAACAACTGTTCATATGAGTGGCTAGAAATGCCGGACTATGATGCTTATTACAACAAATAAATGTGTGTGTGTGTGTGTGTGTGTGTGTGTGTGTGTGTGTGTGTGTGTGTGTGTGTGTCAGGATATTTTAGGAGCTGACTGTTGATATGTATAAGCAGCATCTACAGATGGAGGACATCAGAATAAGTGTGTCGTTGGGGAGCTGTAAACAGGACAGTACGGAGGTTTCCGGACGTAAATCGTCCCTGCGGATAATAAAGAAGCCGTTTTGTCCTGTGGATTGTAAAACGTGTTTTGTTCTGATGAGCCGGCCGGGTTCGGACATCAGGACGAGCTCGTCCACGACTCTCTCGGGGCCTTCGGGCAGGTCCAGACATAAACATGCTTTAGTGTTTCGGGATGAATTTACATGCCGCTGACTATCACTTCCCCTCTGATGGATTCCCACGGTTCCATGTGTGCTCGTCTCTGAGAACACGGCAGGAAGCAGCGATTCTTCATCCTCCAACCAGGCTGTGATGTCGGTGAAACTTTCAGTTCGTAAATCTGACGACAACCGAAGTATTTCAGGACTAAACAGCATTAAATTATGTAGATAAAACACGTGGAGCGTCCCAGCTATCACTGTGTCCTCTTGAACACACACATGCAGTCACCCCCCCCCCCCCCCAGACATCCAGCGAACAGTGAAACGCCGTATTAATTAATCAGCAGCTGATCTGATCTGCAGCTGCTGTGTTATTTTAAAACCAGCGACAGTCACATTCAGCTACAAAGTGAGAAGCCTGCCAGCTGTATGTTTTTCCTTACTGATACAGAAAGTGATGAGAGGGGGGGGGCTATAGGAACCCGGCGCCCCCCCGGGTGATTCATATCTGTGATTGCATGCTTCAGCTAAAAGTTACATTAATCTGCTGAGTGTTTGAATCGATCTGCAGGCGTCACATGATGTGATCGGTGGGTCGGTGCCGGATCCTCCAACTGACCAGGTTGATCATACGTCTGCTGCACGTGAGACCAATCAGTAACAGAAGGTCCGAGAAGGTTCCTTGACTTTCTGGACTCTCAGCCTCCCGAACAGGCTGAGCTGGAGGATCCAACGTGTCATCAATACCTTTTTGTTCGGTGGCTGACGGGAGGGAGAAGCTGGCACATCCAAACACCACAGAGACAAAGAAACACCTGAACACGGTGTGATATTCTTTCCTATTCCGAGCTTCTTCTTTCAGTCAGTACCGAGTGTTTCACATCAACGGATTCGGGGGAAATTCCTGTTTCTTTCAGATGCAAAGCAGCGTCCAAATCATGCATTGTCTCGGTGTTAACATGCCACGTTTGAGCCCGGGAGCGTTGTTGGTTAACGCTGTAAGAGGAGGAAGTGTTGCTGCTGAGGAGAAGGAAAGGTCCATCTACAATGATGCAACGTTCAGACAGCGTCGCGCTGCAGAGGAAGACTAATGCTCAGTGAAGTTCGGAGTTAATGGGCCTCCTTGATAAACAGTTTAAACTGCAGGAGACTTGCAGAGCAACTCGGGAGAGGTGAACAATAGTTGGAGATATAAACGCAATGAGATTTGTTCCGAAACAGCCTGTTTCCCTGCATGCAGGCCTTTCTGAATACAGTCAATAAATAAGCGGAATAAACCGAAGCATCTGGTGGCCCCCACCACTTCCCCGTCCATCCCTCTCTCTGTCCACATGGAGCCTGCCAGGAACCGGGCATGTTGTTTCATGCTCCGAGGTAAAATTTGATCTCCCCGTCAGAGGTCCAGTAATCCCTTAAGCCTTGTCTGTTTGCATAGTCCAATTTAGCTGTCTCTTAATGTAATTAAATTCTTCTGATGACCCTCAGAGCAGCCGAGCCGGATTGTATTTGAATGCAAATCCAACAGTGGATTTCTGTGGAAAAAAAAACAACGTTATTTTACCCCGGCTTTTCCATTCTTTTCATCCGTGTGTGCAAAGCTCCTTTAACAAAGCCTGTTTGTGTTGTGCTGGCACTATCCTCCTCTATTCCCCCTGAGCAGGAAGATCATTGGAAAGCAATACTTGGCAACGGCCAACTGCCTCACAGTGGTTTTACACAACCTTAAGCACAATTTGCTCCCTTAAAAACAAAGGCTATTCTGTCCCGGGGGAATTACAGCAAACCTCGATTGGAATGTTAAAGCTTTGACATCCCGCTCTGTGTTTCGGATCACATGACATCCGGGGCGTCGGTCTGCCAGCGACTATTACAGCGGAGGCAGTTCCATATTCAGCTCTGCCTTCTCCTGTTCACCTCAGGGAGGAAGAGGAAGCCTGAGGGCTTCTGGGATACCCTGAAAAGCAAAAAAAAAAAAAACAGTAGAAAAGCCGACTGTTTCCCTGCGTAGGTATCAGGTGCCTACATCGCTGTCTCTCCAGCGTCTTCCAGACCCGGCCGTTGCAATTGGATTTCAAATGGAGCTGCTCAGAGGCAAACTGCAAGGTCTTGTGGTTTTCCATTAACATTAATGCCCACAGTTGTGCCCTGGGAGCCTCGCGGCCTAATCTGTTTTCCCTGCCATGTGATCCTGCTCACCAACGGCTTCTTTATGCCCATACATACATTTAGATTTCATTCTCCAGCCTTCCTTTCAGAGGTCGGTGCAAGAATAATAGAAATGTTACACGTAAAGAGTTGACAGATATTCAATATTTGTATTAAAGGTTCCTTTGCAGAAACGTATTGAAGGATTCTTTACGTACGGAAGAAAGGGAAGGAGAGGAATCGTGAAGCAGAGAGAGACAGCTGGAGACGTATATATTTATCTGTGACGTAGCCTTCATGTCAGAGCATCTGGAGGTTGTTAATCCAGTGTCTCCTCATGCGAGAAGAAGCGCTGCCAGTTATTCTTAAATCTGGATTCACAGCCCGACGTTGAGTATTGAAGTTGTCGAGCGTCGACGCTCCCTTTGTCCACAGTGCATGAGAAGGTCGACCTCTGTTCCTTCCAGTGTCTCAGGATTAGACATCAATACATCAGGCGGGGGGGAAAAAAAGCAACGACGTCTGACTTGGATAATTGGATGGCAAGACTCCAAATATGTCTGTGAGTGGGGTCGGTGCACCGAGGAGAATATGGAGGCCCGTCATGGACGTGTCCGGATGTGTGTGTCACATAATGTTAGAGGAGACGCTGGACAAATTGAGACATCAGATATATCATATCTTTATTTATAAAGATGAAATATAAAACATCAGAGGAGGAATGAGAGCAAGAGATGGAGGTTGTTGATTGAAATAAAATAAAAAGCAGATATATTCTGTGATTGTTCTTTCAAGTCAAAGATGCATTTTTCCGAGTCCCTGACAAGCCGACATGGTTTCGACCCCTATTGAGCAGCAGAGCGCAGCCTGACCATCCGACCGGTGGCGGGAGGGGGCGGGGGGGCTTTCATGTTACCCTTTTCTATAATGCCACACTGGGTAAGATTATAAACTCCAAAGGAAATAAAGCAGAACAAGGCCAGAGCACCTGGTGGGTCCAACAGGGAGGCTGATTTTTGAAAATGTCTTTGAAGAATGTCACGGCAGCTGCTGCTCCTGGACGCCGTCGGTCCTTCCCTGCTGCAGCAGGTCTCCGCACAGCTGAGCCTCGACACGCTCTGAGCGGCTGCGAACACAAAGGGACTCGTCTTTAGAGAAAATTAGACGTAACCGCAAACAAAGATCAAGTTCACATTGACATTCAGGCTCCAAATTCCAATTTTCTCTTCATATCTGAGGATATCAGATGACTGACCGCAGCTGTTTCAGGACGGAGCCCGTTGGATTGTAAAGACGTCTCATCTGCTTTCATGAGAACGTCGTCGCCAGGAGACGCGACAGGACAACTGTATTAATGTTTTATACGACAGACGCCCTCTAGTGGACGCAAGGAGATATCACATGACGTTCAGACAAAGCGAGAGCTTCCGAGTAGGGAGGAGGAGGAGGAGGAGGAGGAGGAGGATGGTGGTGTAGACACACCTGTTAGAAGAGGTCTGGACTCGAGTGAAGAATCTAATAACTTGTGACTCCAGTGTAAAGACTTGACACGTACTTGGGACTCGCAGAACAAGGACTTGGTCCCATCGCTGCATGGTATAGATTATAATCCAGGCTTTAATCTACCCAGACTTTATCTCCTGTTATGGATGATAACGTAGGAAACGTTCTTTTGTGTCGTATCAGATGGTAAGAATCCCCTGAATCTGGTCCTGCAGCCTGTGTAGCCTTCAGCTCCGAGATCATTGAGAAGTCATGTGAGACTCCGTTAGCAGGACGGCTCCACCGAGCGATGTGCATGTGCTGTCGCCGTAAATATTCTGAGCAGGTCATCGTCAGCGGTACGCAGCAGCGCCGACGCCGGTGAAACTCAGCACTTGGCTTCTTGCTCACTACGACAGCGTCCTGGCTGTCAGTATCGTTCTCTCATCTGCTGGACACAAAGTCTTCAGGCGTCTCCGGGAACGAGACACCTCCCCCGCGGGAGCTCCGACGAGCCGTTATAGTCCAATTTAACCCGGCAAACTACCACCTATGATTCTATGCACTTATAGAAGCTTCTATTAGATTTCAAGGACTGTGGTTCACTGTGATTGGACGCCGTTGGATTGGCAACACTGGCAGATGTAGGACATCTGATCCAGGTTTCCCCTGAACGCATCGTTGTGTACAACTCTACGTATCTCTAAAGAAAGCAGCCCAGTCGTTCACCTTCACAACGGATGTGTCTTTTTCTTTAGGTATTAACACATGCCAGGTGAGATGTATCACCTTCGGAGAGGAGACACCTGTGAAAATGTGTGAAAATCGACAGGAAGTGAGGAAAGTTTGGGTCGAAGTTCCCGTGTCTCGCAGTAATTAGCAGAACGAGAGGAGGAACGATCAAGCTCATTGATTCTCCCGGTATCATCCTCCCTCCTGGAGGAGGTTCTTCTTCTTCTCTTTAACACGTACTGATCCCGGCGTCTCTGCAGACCGAAGTGCTGGTCGGAATACTTCAGCTTTCTTGTAAAGTTGCAGGAGATACCGTCTCTTCCGGCGTCTGCCGAACGCCTGACGGGAGAAGGGGAACTTTGTTCGTGGAATTAATTTCATCAGACAGCGCTGTGGTGTTGCATAAGCAGCATGGTTTTTCTGTAATGTCACTGCCTCCGCTTGAGTCTGCTCTTATCAAACATCATTCCGCTGTCAGGAAGCTTGTCTTCACCGAGGCAAACACTTCAGAAAAGCAGAAAGCCTTGTCGCAAGAATATTCTCAACTTAAGGAAAGAAAAAGCGTGTAAGTTCGAGCTTTGTAGCCTTTTTCCAGTCAGCTCGAGATGCTGCGAGTCGCGTAGACAGGAAGAGACACACAGAGAGAAAGAGAGTGGGAGGAGAGAGAGGGAGAGAGAGGGAGAGAGAGAGAGAGAGAGAGAGAGAGCTTATATAACCTCGATTCTCACCAAGGAGACATCTTGCAGCTTCAAAAGCAAATCAGTGGTAATAAACGCTAGTGTTCAAGGTTGCTGGAGCTATCAGCCGCTCAGCACGGGGAGATTACGCAAGATTGGTTATTGTTAGCACAACAAAACTGTGAGCTGAATAATTCCATTAAACAGGCCGACTGACATGTGTGGCTGATGCTTTCTCCCGAAAAACATTTGACAAGAACACATCAAGAACACATCAGGAACACATCAAGAACACATCAAGAACACGTCGAGAACACATCGAGAACACATCGAGAACACATCGAGAACACATCGAGACACGTCGAGACACATCGAGACACGTCGAGACACGTCGAGACACATCGAGAACACATCAAGAACACATCGAGACGTCGTCTTTGTACGGTCGGGTGAAATTCCTGAAAACAAAAATAATGAGTTTCTTTCGTTTTCCCGTCCGTGTCTTTGAACGCACCTCTTTGTGAGCATGAAAGATCCACTTTCAGTTATCTGCAGCGGAATATTTGAGGCATTAAAACGGAGACGATGGACAAAAGACAGTTCACACGAAGGTCCAAATGTTGCAGAAGAAGTTCTGTGTGTTCTGCTCTTTTTATTCTCCTTGTTATAGTTTCTTTTTTCTTCATTTACCGTGATGTTTCTGCAGCTGTTCAACCAAGGAGAAGCCGTCTTCTGAGCAATATCTACATGGATGACACTATTGTGCAGGAACCATGCCTCTATTCCGACCATGGATATTATTCTGAGCGGGATTCCACATGATTGTTCCCAGAGGACAAGCCCTGCCTTAGAAGATGTGATCCGTCCCTGCAGACCGAAGCCGGCGTGGCCATTATCAAATCAGGCTTGAACCCATCCCCTGTCTGCCGGGGAGACATGTTGAATGGATATCATTGTGCACCGCTGCGGCTTCCATCACTGTAATCCCTCTACAAAGTGCAGGCACTCTTAAAGGGAAAATGAAAAGAGTGGAGGAGAGAGTGGCCTGTACGCCGAGCGTGTCACTGCAGAGGGCACGAGGAGGGAAGTCGGAGGAATCAGTGGCCTGAGCCGGCGACTCCTCCGCTCTCCTCCAGCCAGAAAAGAACAAAAGATTAAGCCCTCCTGCTATCCGGAGTGATAACAAGCTGTCAACTTCTAAAATGTAATCTGCTGACTCCGGGAGGAATTGGTGGTGTCAGTGGAGTGGGCCGCCAGCCGATGCTTATCTCCTGAATGGTGGCTATTGATGGAGGGAGCCCTGGTGGCGGGTACACAATAGCCACCTCGATTTGCCACCAAACAAAGAGGCTCAAGCGACTGAAGGAATCCACACCGAGCCAACCCTCGACATATTTATATACATATCGGCCCTCCAGACTTCACCTCTCCGTCTCTGACAAAGAAAAGGGGACGATAAATGGCGTCGAAGCCGACAGACCCGGGATAATAAGGCATCGCCCTCAACAATGCTGACAAGTGATGGGAGGCTTCCCTCTGTCAACTCGTCCCGAGCCCGTCCGTTCGGTCCGGGCTCAGACTGTCAGACGTAAAGGCCACAAGCACTCCGGCGGCCGGCGACACTTTGATATAGGAGCTATCATCAGGCGGCAGCCAGTAAATCAATCCACCCCCGACGTTTGTTTCTGCGTGTTACAAAACCCTCAAATTGCTTATAAATTACCCGACCGAGCTGCCGTACGGCCGATAAAACACACGGGGACCAACTTTGATCATATCAGCCATTAATATTGACAAAGCCGGGGCTTTTCTTTGCATTTAGAGTCTCTGCTGAAGAATCCCGTGTTCCGGTCCGCACGAAGATCCACTTACAACCTCGGCAGTTCTGACGGAGAGAGAAGGAATTAGTCACACAGGAGCTATTTCAGGCTGTTTACAATTTTATTTCAGACCAGAGCCACGAGGCTTTCCCGTGTGGATTCGGGGCTATTGATCCTGAAACACCAGTCATACGATATGAAACAGATACGCCCGGTTGTTTTCTGTGCAGCCGAGTGAGAGAGAGAAATGACTTTGACCCGCTGCTATTTTGGAAACCTCGGAGTCACTCGCTGCCGGCTGGTTTCGGATGGTGTCTGGTGATGAAGACAACTGATTGATAATGGTGAAGGACCCCGAAAACCATCGAGGGAAGTCGTGAACCAAAGCGGGTTTGATGGCGAGTAGTAGGAATTAGATCGTCTTTTAGTCTTTTCTAACTTACGTCAGCGAATACAATAAATAACCTGGTTGATCTCCGTCTTTAATCTTCAGGTTTACATTCTGCTGCCCCCGGTGGTCCTTCCTCTCTTTGTTTTATCAACGTGTGATCTCGACATCACTTTGGCTCCTCAAACAGTGACGGTGGTCTGCAAACTATCAGCTCGGCCTCGCTCGAAAAGTCAATTTCCTTCCCTGTGTGTTGGTTACCGGTGTGGTAATGGATGTGTCTGAGTCACCGGCTAATGTAAGTGAAACCAGTGGGACGGAGAAAAGGAAATGATGTCCACTGGAGATCCTGTTGTTTTATCTGGTCCCGGTATTTTTATTGCATCTACGCGTCCTGGAGATCGTAAAGATGCTTCTCAATTAGAGAAGAGGAGGCGGCTGCATCGGTTCCCCGGAGTGAAGAACAGGCGGAGGAAGACGAAGGAGGAAGACGAAGTTTCCTCCTTTGAGATGCTGTGGAGTTTCTGTGTGACGCATAAACCCGATGAAGGCTGTTTGTGCTGCTGGTCAGCTACCAGGAGAACCGACTGCTTCTGCCTCCTTAACTATTAATTACAATGAATTCCAGATAACAGAAAGATACGATAAGTAAAATTAGCAGTTGGCTCAGATTGACGCGTTTGGCATCCCCGTTCTATGAGTCGATATTTGACACTGCATTGTTTCGACTCCTCGATATAACGAGCGATGGCAGGAAACCCAAACGGGCCTTGCCTCTTTAAACACTCAATTAAACAATCCAAATTGTGTTTTTTTCTTAATTCCCACCTCCCCATTAGATCACATCACCTGAACTCTCAGACAGCTTTCCAGGCACCAAGCAGCAGTCACTTCCACTCAGACGCTGTTCAACCCTCCGTGACTTTCCCGCTCAGACGCCTTCGCTGTCCTGTCCGACTTCAGACAACCGGCTGACTGCGGCGCGTTGTCAGTGTGACCCGGCTCACCTGGGACCTTCCGGGGCTATAAAAGCTGAACCGTGTGCGAGCACCTTGAACAACTCCGTGACCCCACACAGCCACCGTGTGCACCGCGTGCCTGCACACTGCATCGCTTTTGTGCAAACCTTTTTGTGTGACCAGTTTGTGCGAGTGTGCAAAAGACAACATATTACTTTCAATCGCAGGTCATCTCACAACATAGCATCTTCCCACCTAATCGCAACAACAAAGCAACTTAGTTTCACTGTCTAGTATCAACATTAATGTCGGCAGTCCGTTTCCCTTCAGACTCTTGCAGCCTGTCAGTATTGAATGCACTTGCAATGAGAAGACTCTTATCATATTACAACTTAGTGCTTGTTTCCTCTCTGACAGCCTGTAATCTGGGGAGACTGCACAGCTTTTACACTTGACAAAATAAATGAACCCTTTTAATGAATTCCTGCAGAAATCTGTCCTGCAGGTAATCACCGCGTGCTCGACGCCGCCGTCATCGGAACATGTTTCAGACGTTTTTAAAGTAAACTGAAATACAGAATTTGTGTTTTTTTTTTCTATTTGGTGTGTTTGTCGATGTTCTTTTGTACACAGCTCTCACAGAAAATTGAAAAGCTTTCAGGCAGCTGCCAGGCAGTTAGTCGCCTCCTTTCTTTTCTTTTTTTTTTTTTTTACACTCTGGGCCATAACAGGTACCATTAAATTACATCAAGACAAATTGAGCTGTTCACTATCCATTTCCAATTTTCTCCGAGGTTGACACGAAAGAGAATTAGACATAGATCCCTTTATATTTATTTCCCGATATCTCAGTAAGTCTTCGAGGCGGTTTTTCTCTCCGTGTGTCATACACTTGTTTTATGAGGAGGGACTCGGGTTCCGCGGGAGGTTAAAGGACTTAACCTCCGTCCATACAGAGGGAATGTCTTCCACTTCTTATAGCCGCTGTCCCATCGTGGGGGGATTTAGTTCTTCCACTGGAATTGATACACCGAGCGTACTGTACTTTACTGGCCCGTTATCTTATTGTCTGCTTCAGACAGAAACCCGGGGCCTCGCCTCTCACGCCCCCGTCTATTGATCATGAATCAGACTGTATTTCATGACAGAACATTTTCTTATTTCTTGCCAACTTCATTGTGGGTGTTTATGTGCAAAGAGGATTCCGGAGGATCCATACAAAACGGTAGGAGCTCTGTTAAGAAATAAGCCCACTTCAATGGAGGGATTTACAGAGCCCACTCAGAGGTAGGAGGGAGCCTTTCAAAGCCGCCCCTTTTCTTTTTTTTTAAGGCTGTTTACCGCACTGTACTCCACACAGTGACTGGCAGTGTGTTTCCCTACAGCCTACAGCCAGAATAACCAGCCACACATGCGAAAAAGAAAACCTGAAGGCTCCACCAAAGAGCTGTCACAGCCCGCTGCGTCTATTTAAAGACGCGACAATAGGCGTTAAAACCTTTACGATACGTCGTCAAAACAACCGTTCCTTTACATTTCTTTAAAAGTGAGAGTGAAACGGGCTTTATTGTTTCTTCGACAAGTCCTCCAACCCGAATAATAATTACAGGATGGTTGTTTGTCACGTCCCTCAGATACGACCCTCGATCCAAGGCCCCCCCGGTAGGAAGGACGTCTGCTCGTCGTCTCGATTCATAAAGCCGTGATGTTTTATGATGTTGTCAACATTACGGTTGAGGTTAAGTCACACAAAAGGTTTTTGGGGGAAAGGTCACGGTTGGTTTCACGTGAGCACTTTAGTTAAAGTTGGACGAGTTTTTAAAAACAGAACAAACGTCCATCTGCTGCCCCGACGGCGGCCTCGACTCGCCCGTGGGCCAAAACGAACAGCCGTCTCCCACGGCAACATCTGTCCAAACAGCAGCCTACATTTCGCCGGTGGCAATGGCGGGAGAAACACAGGTCTCCTGCACCAAAGTCTGTAGTTTATGGGACCCGTCCAGCATCCCAACCTGCCGTCCTACATTTATATTCTCTTCTTTAATGACATTTGCGATCTATCCGCTGGTTTTTCCGTCTCTGCTTCCTGCGATCAAAACGTTCTCGCCGTGGCAACGCGGGAATTAAAAATTCTCCTTTCCGATCAATGTGGACTTAAACCTGTCAGACGCCTGCCTGCTGCTGTCCGTCCCATCGTGGTGCGACTGACCCCTAAATGGCAACTCTATCAATTCAATGTCAGTCCTCCTTCAAGCGGCGGCGCAGAGGGAAGTGAGGCGGCATTAATTATGAACCTTCAAGCTCCGAGGGACAGTTAATCTTTGTCATTTTGCTCCTGGAGACATTTGGATCTGCCACCAAGAGCAGAGCCGGGTCACATCTCTTGACCCTTAACGAAGAATACGGATTCCGCTCACGCTTGCGGACGGAATCTATTCTGCTTTTATTCCCTTTCATGCACCCCCCCTCCGGGCTGTTTGGGTCTGTGGAGTAATATCGTCTCTGGCTGAAATGAGACGGTTCCATCTTTTAGAGGGAAAAAAAAAAAGTTAGAGATGGGCTATGACCTTTTAGAGAAAGGACATTTTATCTCAATAGTTTGAGCTCGAAAGAGCCGACGTGAATAAATCTGGACGCTTCACAACTTTATCGATCTTGTGATGAAAATCATCCTAATGTGTTGTTTTTTTTGTTCCTCCTGTTTCATGATAATGATTCGACCTAATCATCAGCACCCCGGTAATTTGCAGCATCTAAATCCTCGGCTCGTCTCTGCTTCGTCTAACGAACACCGAGGCTGGTGGGGACCGGCTCAACCCAGGTGTAAAGAGCTGATTGATTTTTTGCAGGCGAGCCAGGCAACAAAGCACCGCGGAAAAAAAAAGAAGCAGGAGGACTCAGTGAGGGAACATTTTGACAGAATTGGGGCACCGCCTCGATTATACCTTCTCGGTGCCCTTTTGTGTACGTTTAATATCTTCGAAAAAAACGAGACGGGTCTCGCTGAAATACAGACAATCGTCGATAAATATAACCGCACGTGTAAAGTTCAGGCGGGTGCACGATGTCGCCCTGCAGAACTCTCCGTGTGCAGCAGTCTGCAGGGTCACGGGTGCAGGTGTGGGAAATATAAATAGGAGACTTCACAGCTGCTTAAGCTATTAATTCTGTAAGTGTCTTCACACGGGTTATAAACACCCGGTTTGCCTTTCATCTGCTCTCCGCCACACGCTCCATCTTCTGCTTTGACAACGAGCTGCACCTCCAAGATGTTGAATAGCGCTCTCAGGAGAATATGCCACCTCGCAGACAGGCAGAGCGAAGAAGGAAACTCTGACTCTGCTTGCTATAAAGATTAATGAGGCTCCTGTTGTCGATGTCAGTTTTAGGGCATCTCTGCGTGGAGACGAGCGTGGGATGTTTGAGGGATCAGACCTGCCGTGCAGCCTCTCCTGGTTCGAGCGTGGTCCTTGTTATCTCGGAAGCAGGGAGTCGTGGGTGTTTGCGGTGTGTGTGTGTGTGTGTGTGTGTGTGTGTACTGGTGGGCGGAGCGTGTGGGGGTTTGATGGAGCGGCACTGCGTGGTGCTCGAACAAGGGGAAGGTTTTTACACTCCGTAAAGTTCAAAGGCATCGGCGGCTTCATTTGTGGCATCCGAGCTACCGAGCTCAGGGAACAGCTGCTCCATCTGGACGACCGTTAACAATGAGTTAACAATAAAGTTGTGTGAAAGCCTGCTGCGTCTCACACAAGCACCGAAGGGTGTCTTGTGCGTATTTTTGAGAGGTAGGTGGGAAAGTGAGACTCTCTGGCAGGCCGGGAGCTTCGTTACTTATCGCCGGGGATGATAAGTTGTTGGGTTGACACGAGGCGAGTGGACGTGTGAGAGGATTCAGGACCAAACAACCGACCTCGGCTACTTTGTGACAGGATATATTCTCAATATGGTGTTGTAGGGTTCTTCAAACAGAACGCTAATAAGAACGGCAATCACTCCGAGGGTAACTAAACATCGGTTGTGCTTCCCCAGGTTGAAAGAAACCTCCAGGATGAGTTGTGATGATGAAAGCAGATCATAAGAGCCTCACAACTCTTCATCATTTGATGTATCCCGTGTCTCCGCCGTCATATTGAGTCATAGCCAACGTCGGCTTGGATCATTAGCCAAAAGAAAACTTTTAGATTGTCAAACATCAGCACACGTTTCCAGGCTTGATCGGGTGTTTACATTCGTGTGAGCATCCGTCGTCTTGATATACGTGTTCTGTGCTCATTAGCTCGCAGCTGCTACTGTACTGCAACACATCACGTGTGGATACCCTCCTCATCCTCTTGTTTGTAGTTCCGCCCAAAGACCAGCTGGTTTGTTTGGAGCTGTGCAAGCGGCTGCTAGTCCGGTGCCATGAAAGTGTGACTGGAGAGGTGGTGGAGCACCGAAGCAACAAACGTGCCTCCGCATCTCTTATATAATTGGCTTTATATTCCAGCATCTGACTGGAATATCGCTATTGATTATCGTTTTTTTTGCTTCTGGACATGCATTGATTTCCTTGCATAAACTTCTCCAGGTTGCCTGTTATATAGTATTTGTATATATAAATGATTTAAAAATGTACAGCCTGCTATTCCTTTGAAGCGTGAGGCGGTCCGGGCCGTCAAGGATGTCCTCATTACGTCACCAGCCGGTTCCCTCGCGTCACTATAGGCGCCACTCCTGTCGCCTAGCAACCAAATTGCAGATGACAATCAGGACCCAGCCAGTAGGAATGAAGCTAGAAATGTTCGTTTTATTAGCGTGTCCACCAATTACGGCGGTCCGGAGGTCGAGTGGCCCTAATTGCTCCCCGATGCCTCCGCCATCGCCGTGTGGACGTGTTGCTCAGCTCCGTCCTGCATCTTCTACCATCAGTTTGTGAACGGGTGAAGGAGGCAACTCTGATTACTGCTAAGGTAGAAAGGTGCAATTCTCTCTTCTTCTCTGATATTTATAAGATTGAATTCAGGTCCTTTGCAGACGCCCTGTTGTTCTGTTTTGCTTCCTCTGCTGTTCGTGATATAATAAGTTACTTTCCATTGACGGAGAGACGCAGTGAAACAGTTTAATAAAACAAAGCAGGAATCATTTATATTTATGGAAACATGGTGTGTGTGAACATGTAGAGCCCCGCAGGCTGTTCTGTATCGTAAAAACACGTCAATAAAGTGTTAATATATATTATATCCTTGCGATTTATGGGATCCTGAGGATTTATGGATGTTTCTGGCGGGTGATGAAGCATCCGAAGGGGTTGACGTGTTCGTCCTTGTGTTGTCAACCACACAAGTGCATCACACAATATATTCCAGGCAGGATCAGGGAAAACAAAGCACTTAGTTATTCATAGGTTTCTTTTATTTCTTTAGCGGGAGCATAAAATCATCCTTAACGCTGCTCGGAGAATAAGATTTGATTAAGAAAACAACACCTTTTATGATCTTATTGCTCAGTGCGTTCGAGTGTCATGACACCGCGGCAGATAAGCTGCAGCCAGATGGTGTCAGAGATCCCTCGATTTCTATCCTCTAATACTGGAGGAAGATCTGTCAATAAAGAGAAGCTCTTCATGGGCGGGAATAAATCAGGAGTTCGAATGGACGTGTGTGACATCAGAGGGATGATCGCTGTCCAAATTTGAACAGGTGATTAGGTGCGTTTCAATATTGACACTCTGGTCCGTAATGCTTGGTAATACATGTGGTAATGACCCTGCGAGGCCTCCGTCCCGGCTCACTTATCCTCCGGAGGAAGGGAAACGTAATTAGAGTCATTATTGTGCCTTGTTTGCAGATTAAACAATATTTGGGAGATTTATTTGTGTTGTGGTTTGCATGAAGAGGAAAAAAAAAAAGGTCTTATTAATTAAAAATATATATAAATAACAAGCAGCTAGAGGTGTTATGATTAAGATCCCCCGTGTGGGGAATCTTTGCTGCTGATCCCGGGATTAGAATCCGACTTACTGTTTCTGAATCTGAGGTTTTATAAGAACATCTCAGACGCAGTGTTTACAGTCGGGGTTTGATTTACTTCTGTTGTATAACACACATGACCCTGAGCGGCGAGAACAAAAAGAGGAGCGATGTCTTCTGAAGGTGCTCGTCTTCTCGGAGCATCTTCTCTCTGAAGCTGCTTCCACTTGACTCAAATCTACAGACTCGTATAAATAAAAAAACTGACAAGAACATATGAAAGGATCAGACGTATGAATGTTCAATTGGCCTGTCGGATTCATTCACTTCATCCAACCGCCCGAAAAAACATGAAATCCATTCTGTGTTCTTAACTCGAGTTTTTCGTCGCTTTGAATGTTCATTTGAAATTATGAGTCGAAGCAAAATAAGGATAGAAAAAGACAATCTAGCATCAATCAGCAGCTGAAGAAGCTCCAAGTGCACAGAACAGTTTTTACTTCCTGTCCATCACATTCGAATGCACATGAACGATCATCCCGACCATCTGCAGGAAACATGGCGGAACTAGATGTTCTCTCTTTGTGTTGCATTGACATTCTCCAGGCCGCGGCGGGAGACGGGCGGCTCCTATATTCACCGTGCATCACGCCCGACGTTCCTCTCAAAGCACAGAGTGACAACAACAACAGCTCGGAGGCTTCGGCCCACAATGGCTGCGAAGTTTTCTCACGCGCCGCAACCAAGGTTACAGACTGAGTAAAAAGCAATACATCAAACATCCATTGACGGATGTGTTGTGGGAATGAATCGCTCAGAATTAATCAAAGCAACATATATACAGTATTTATAATATATGCATCACCTCACTCTGGTAACATCGAACAATACAGCACATTTATTATTTGTCAGCGTCCAGAGAGTCTCAGTCTGTTGGTTCTCTGGCTTCCTTTTATTTGCTCTTGCGTTCCGTTGTGCCCGGAGATGATTTAACTTTCTGTCTGTTGGCACACCACCATGGCATTATCCCCCCCCCCCATTAACAAGCAGTTCAGCTAATTACCACTCAATTCTCCCTGATTATGCTAATTGCCTTGTAGCATCTCATCATGTGATAATTGTGAATAATGTAATTGAAAATGGAATGAAAGTTTGTTAACGTGGTGATCAGCCTTTAATGTAGTTAAAACACACGTCAGCGTTGTTAACATGCATGATGTGTAAATAAATGAATGACGTTACGTTATGTTTGACCTTCAAGTGTGTTCTAGATTACATACAACACAATGAGCTGTACTTTGTTACCAGAGGCAAACGATACTTCCGGGTTTAGAATAATTTGAGGAGGCGGGTACAAAGCAAGAACAAGGCCAGCGGGAAAAAGGGGCTGTGAAACTCAGGGATACATCCTGAGTCCAGGTCAGTGAGGCTCAGGTGGTCTGGGGGTCGGCCCGGAGGACGGAAGACCGCCTTCAGAGGAGCATGAATAGGCGAAGCTGCCACCGCAGTCGCCTCAGGAACAGGAACCGACCTGGGGCTAACTGGGGCCTGGAAGCTAACCGGGGTGGAGGCTAACCGGGGTGGAAGCTAACCGGGGGCTGAAGGCTAACTGGGGGCTGGAAGCTAACCGGGTCGGAGGCTAACCGGGGTGGAGGCTAACCGGGGGCTGAAGGCTAACTGGGGTGGAGGCTAACCGGGTCGGAGGCTAACCAGGGGCTGATTGGCTGACGAGACACAGGTGAAAGTGATGACAGAAGAAGCGGGAAACATACAGGAAAGACAGGAAGTAAAACACAGAACGACGACACAAGGCGGGTTTATACAACGTAAAGCAGGAAATAAGCAACGCAAGATCTGAACACATGGACACTCTGAAGTGACGAGGCAGAAAGCAAGAAACCGTTCGATACTTAATTCCATCCACAACCTTACTAAAAAAACTAAACCCAAACCGAGAGTATCGAGCCTTCAGGCAGGGATCATGACAGCCCCTGGATTAATGGTGATTGGTTTACTTTAATCGGTGCTTCATCCCGGTGTTGGATGCACAAGCCTCCGTCGTCTCTGCAGCCATCGACGGCGGCCGGAGCCCCACGTAACCTCCCGTATCATGTTCCTTCTTGTCTCATCCGTCCTCTTATCTCGTGATGCTGTTCTGCTTCGGCACTTATTTCCCACTCAGCCGTCCGGGTGAGGAATCCCTCTTTGACCGAGAGTGCAGGTCCTCCAGTTGGTATCAAGATCAAACCATTTGGAACACGGTCTCTCTTTTCACCCACTCCAGAGTTTCTTATTACCGTCGAGGCGCCTGACCGAGAAAAAATAGTCCCTCTAATTTCAGAAGATATTGTTTCTTTTCTGATTTACTCAGCGACTGATATAAACAGATAACAGGAGTTTGTCCGAACTAGACAAACACAATCTGATCCAATACACATACTGTTACACGTACGACCAAGTGTTGACTGTACGTCTTCGAAGCTGCATTAGAAGCTTCGTTCTATGTCCCTATTTTCCGACACAGAACAAAACAAAGCGTCCGGACGCCCCACAAGGTTTCAATCTGAGCAGGTCAGTGAGACATGCGGGGGCCGAGGGGAGCGTGGAGAACGGGTGAAGCCTCCCTGTGTATCCGAGCTCATCTAATGAGTCGTTTCAGCGTAATTCGGCCTCATGGTACGACTCCCTCCAGTCCCCCATGCCCAACAGGACCAGAGGGGTCAGCAGGCTCAATATCCCCCCTTTAATTACTCACCTCATTAACACACGGCTCCGCTCACTCCATCCCGGCTCAATGAACACTCACCAGCCAGCGCGGAGAGCCTCTCATAACACCGCCTGATCGATTGGGCTCGCTGCTGTTACAGCTGTTAACATTAACGGTAACAAAGAAAAGATGGCTGCGACTCAGGATGTGTCCGGATAGACAATCAAGCTGTGATTGATATGATTGAACCGTCGTCTGCTGCTATTAAACTAAAGTTTTCTATTAATTCGTGGTTTTGTTGGCGTCTCCCTTTTTGGGGGCTTAATGGACGTTTGCTGACAGCAAAAAAAAAGAAGGAAGTTCTGCATAATGCAACAACACAAACTTCTTTCAGGGATCAGCAGCCCGTCTGCAGGCCAGCGATAAATCACACCCCCTTTGTCAGTCGTGCTCAAGTTAAGAAGACGGTAAGCAAGTTGCCACGGAGACAATGATGAATCCTCGTCCTTTCTTCGGGGGATGGAGGGGATTTCTGGATCTGCTCCGGTCCGTCTTGACATTTGTATTATTGATCCTCCTTCTTTTGTTTGCTTTGGCTTATTGGATCCATTCTCCGTCTGATTCCGACCCTGTGGCTAATTCGAAATATACTTTATTCAGCATATCAATGGACGGGACTATTATCTTTATCTTGCTATAAGATGTTTAAGGCGGCAGATAATCCAAAAGTTTTTTTTTGAAAGGTTCTTGAATTTGAGTTGTAACCAAACTGTGGCTCAGAAACTCTCTATAAGAGGTAATAAGATGCCACTACGCCGTGATCTGCAACCTGCCAGGGTACAGACAGACGACTGTATCGTTTCCATAGCGACGACACTTTGACCGTTAGCAGCCGGTGTTTGGTCGGTGTCACAGAGACACAGCTGTTCCTAAAACAAATAGATACGTTGATCCTCTCTTTCCTACGTCCAAAGCCTTGATTTCTACCAACTGATTGGCTGTTTGAACAGTTGTGTGTTCTACATTAAGCCACCGGTGACTTGGCAAGCTCAGCTCAGCTCAGCTCGGCAGCGAGTGACGTCAACCGACTTGAGTCAAGCTGAGACGGGACAGTTTGAACTGGTCTTGGCCTTGACGGACACACAGTAAATATTAGTTCTTCAGATGCTTCTGTGACGCAATTAATTCTGATATGTTCATTGTTATTAAGTTTAATTTAATTAGATGCAAAGAAAAACAAACAGCAACATGATATCAACCCTCCTCCCAATATCAGCATGAGTCAGTCGATCAGTGAAGCATCTGTGTGTAAGACAGTCGAATAAAGAGCTGACTTGAAAGCAGGAAGACAGACCGGCTACTACGTTTCCTCTTCATGTGTTTCCTTTATACACTTACTCAGTATTACGGGGGGGCGTAGTTAACCCCAACACTGTCTAAATCCGGCCCAGAGGCTACACTGGGTAGAGTAGCGTCTAATATTGGCACAGAGGCATCTAATATAGTGACACATTACTTCCCGCCAGTTTGTTCCATTTATTTGATTCTCTGCCTGGAAAGAGCCTATTGTGTTTGAAGCCCGGAGTTATTGCAGCCATTTGTTTGCCGGAGAGTTCCTTTATCGAAGAGCCGCTACAGCAGAATATGTTTTCTGAATGCGACAGGCGGCTTCAATCCTCTCCTCCACGCCGTCGGAGGTCTGATGTTATTAATACTGCCGCGGACAGTAGAAATGAAATTCTATTTTTAACCCCCCAGACAAAAGCAGAGCGTCGGCTTCGTGGATGGAGAGTTTTTGATGTCGCTGTTTCATGGCTAATTCTTCCTCGGATGATTGGCGTCGTATCTTATCCAGTTGTGTGAATGATGCAGATGTTCTCTGTTGTTCACGTGTGTTAGCATCAGCTGCTACGTACCTTCATCTGGAACACCTGTCTTTGTTCAAAACTGTTGCACGTTCATTCCTCGGCACGCAAAAACAACGGTGTGTCTGCTGCAGCGCTGCGGCGGGTCTCCTGAGGCTTTGTGCAACTGTAGATACAGGAAGAGCTTTTAATTACCAGACAACCTGCCTATTGTCTTCAGCAGTTGTTCCAAAGGTAATAATCATCCTTTGTGTGTGTGTGTGTGTGTGTGTTAGCGATGACGCTCTGCCTATTTCTGCACAATTCCAATCTTCAGAACTAAAATAAAAGATGCAAAACAGCTTCTTTTTCTAAAGCAGAATTGTGCGTCTCAGTTATTTTCAGTTGAAATCTGCAGACGTATCCCGCCTGGTGTGACCTCTGGATGCCCGAGGCACGATTTGAAAAGATACTTTTGTTGCTGCAGCATCAGCAGAGCACCAGGAATGACAAAAAGCAGCCGAAGCTGAAACAAAATGATGGCTACTGCTCAGACTTTACTATTATTAGCCGACTAGTAACGATTAAATATTAAGATGTTTCAGATTCTCTCCCACTGCCGGGTTTATAGTGCAGCCGTGGTGAAGAGTTAAACAACCGTAATGTATTCTGCTTCTTGAAATCGGGGGACAGACATGGGAAGTTATTAAAGATTCTCTCTTAACATGATATTATATAGCTGTCATGAGTTTTTTTTCCACCAGAAAGTTTTCTTAAAAATGTTGAATTATTTTAGTTTTAAGAGTTTAAATAAGAGTTGTGTCTGGGTGTGCTGGAGGTGGAGCCTGTTCTCCTCCGGGGTCATCAAACAGCAGCATGTTGACCTCTGATACCTCTGATACCTGGACTCCTTCTGCACCTGCAGGAGCTGCAGGTGCAAAGCTCGTCACGCCATCATGAGAAGCTCCCAACAACTGCTGCTGCCATCGTGTGAGTGGTGCATGCACCACCCTGACCCCAACCGTGACCTTTCCCAGATCATAACCTTTAGATCATTGCACCTAATCCTAACCAGACCTGGTTTTGACCAAAGGACTCATTGCGAATGAGAAGGTCACGGTTGCAAACAGGAATCCGTCTCATGTCTCCTGCTGCAGAAGTCTGTTGTTTGTCAGACGTAAACACCGCCCGAACCTGCCTCCTCCTCATGCACTGTTTCTTCTTCTATTTATGGACATCAAAAGCCGAGTGTGTCTCAAAGTGACACAAATGGATCTGCGCTTTTCCAAATCATCCTTCGACACAGAGTTTCTCATTTCAGCTTGTTTTGGAGACTCGTGATGAAGTTACAGCTCTGAACTTTAGATCCTCATCGATGAGAACATCAAGACTCCGGACTCCGAGTGAGAGATGATCCTCAGTGGTTTGAGTGCTTTTAAATAGCCTGATGTTGCTCTTTGATACTTTAATAGATCCCAGATTGTTCGGCGACCTCGAAGTGACTGAATAAATTACTAACACGCATGAGATTGGTGGAGAAGAGAAGTTGTGAGGAAGCTACAGATAAAAACATTTATTTAAATTTTCATTTAACTCCCCATCGTGACCTCAGGTTCTGGTGTGCAGTGAACCGCGAGCGTGCGTGTGCATATTTTTAGTTCCCGTATCCTCGGCCCGCACCAGTCGGCAGAGGCCCTCCTCCGGCTTGTGATGGGCGGCATGCATGGTTTGCTGTGCAGCCGCCCGTTCATGTGTGTTCTTATGTGCCCTGTTTACCGGCAGTGCTGAGTCAAAAAGAACCACTCCATTATCACAATGCACTTATGTGTCCATCAGCTATGGAGGAGTGTTTTATAATCCTTTTCACACTGACACTTAGCAGGCAGGAACACTGCGGGGTGTCTACCCGTCACACATCGACATGCATGAGGGACCAACAACATGCAACACATTGTGTATAAATAAATATCACAGCACGCAGACGTGCATGGCTGCCATTGTTTGTGCCCTGAGAACTAATCTCATTTATGTATGTATTTTTATATAAAATCATATTTTGATAGCGGCAATATTCCAACTTGTGATGTAATGATGTCACGCTGTTACAGTATGTGACAGTATGACAACATCAAACACTGCTGATGGAGGCTCCACGATGGAGGAGTTTATAACGATATAGTAACGCGGAAGATGTGCAAGAAAACTGTAATTAAAAAAGGGGGCAGGACATTGAAGTTATGTCACCGTCTCAAGGAGAACGACCCCGGTTCAGTGTTAGCAGAGCTCAACGTGTGACGTTACTGTGAGTTAGTATAAAATACATCGGTTCAGCTCAGCTCTGCATTCAGGAACAAACAACTGCAAGACAGACATTTTTCCATGTTATGTCAGGTCGTCAAGAATCTCATTATCACAGAAACACCCAGGTGCTGTTGTAGGGTGAACAATGCATCTACCTGTTCCTCTTCCATTGCACAGTATAATCACCTTTTATATAAAAAACACGGTGAGAATTTAATCTACATAATAATAAGCCCAATAATACACCAACTTCTCTTCAGGCTCCAAGTTCTGGGAGGTGAAGTCAGTCACTTGTTTCACCTCAGGTGTCCCCAGATATCTGTTATAGACATATCCAATTGATATCTGTTACATAGTTTTGCATTGTGCGTGCGTGCGTGCGTGCGTGCGTGCGTGCGTGCGTGCGTGCGTGCGTGCGTGCGTGCGTGCGTGCGTGCGTGCGTGTGTGCGTGCGTGCGTGCGAGCGAGTAGTAGTAGTAGTAGCGTTGCTATTCTAAAGTATTAACAGGGCATTTTACTTTTGAAGAATTATATGTGAAGGTGAGCACGGCCTTTTATTTTGAAGGATGTGGGTTCGGATCTGTGCTGTCCTCTAATGGAAAAGCAGGTTTTTAGTAGAGTCTCGTCCAGTCTCGTCTTATACAGCCTTGTAGACGGGTGCAGGTTCCGCCACTGGATGGCTTGTTCAGAAACAGGTTTCGCTGCAGTGCTAAGTGAAAACCATAATCCTTCTACTCAAGGTCAAACTAATCCCACTTCCACAGGGAACCTGTGGGGCCTCAGGAGGGGGGTCTGCAGCCGGACCCCTCTCACCTCTCCAGGGAGCATCACACCACCAGTGGGTGTGACTGGTGAGGACAGCAGGTGTGGAGTCTTGTTCTTCTGAAGGTGTCATGTCATATTCAACCTTGTGTTACCTCCTCATCCTCCTCTCCTCGTCAGCAGACATCTCAGTCTGTTATCGTAATGGGACAAACCAGCTCGTAATCTCTCAGGTTGCAGCGTTTCACCGAATTACACTCACCTAGGATATAAACTAGGTGAGGCTGAGGGGAAATGGCTATTTTAAAAATCACATTTGGTTAATGAGCCCTGCATCTCCACAGCAGCAGCCGGGAGTGCGTCGGAATAAATGAATATCCTAGAAGTTGAAGTGCTGCTGTTCTGCAAGGAAAAGGTTCCCTGTTCTCGGCCCGTGGCACCTCCTGTTACTGAGGTCTTAGGGGGCCGTGAATAAGTGAGAGTTATATTACGAGTCTTCTCCAGCAGCTGCGTGGGTCAGCAATTTAGATTAGCATTTTAATGAGAGGTTACACTCGGAGCGTGTAAATGATTAATAACAGTATCCAGGATGCATTTGGATCACTCGCTCGTTGGGTGAATGAAGAGCTCGTCAGGATTCCCAGTCTTGATGCCGTCTCCCTTCATCCCAGCTTCCCCACGTTAATCCAAACTCATGTTCAAAATGAATGAGTTGTTCTTAAGGTAACATCACCGACGGCCGCCGCCGTGGAGCCGTCGGCGCTTCCAATGAGACCGATTCATATTGTTTCACCGGAGCAGCTTTGGAATGAAACACTCATTATATGGAACTTTGCAAACAGCCTTTAATCAGAGGTTTGTTGTGCACAAACATAATGCTGGATTAGCAAACTGTGTGAAGTTGTGCACAAATTAATTCGACCTTGATAGAGAAGAAGCTTAAATATGCATCGCATACTTCTAATTTGTCTCTCGGTGTCTCTTTGCTCTGAAACAAACTGACTTGACAGCAGTTTTTAAAACTTGTGGAGGATGAGCATGATTGGGCTTCAAATATACCACTTCATTACATAACCTTAATGCTGGGTGCCAGTTAACCCTTTACTGTATGTGGATTTATATAAAACTGGTCTAAGCAGTTTACTCGACCTACTGTTGGTTCAGCTTTCATATCAGATGTAGAAGCAGATGATTGCAGGTCAGACACGAAGCAGGTTTCTTTTTGTGGAATAAGACTTAGCCAGACTGCTGAGAAAGAACAACAAGCCGTTGCATTGCAACTCTGTTGGCAAAGCAGTGAGGAACTATTTGTGCAAGAGAAGACAAGACGAGCACCTCAGCCGAGCTGGAGGTCAACATTTACTCACGTCTTCAAGTCAGGCGGTTGTTGTGTTTTAAAAGGAGAATTTGTAACCAATGTGATCAAGCTGACGCTCCATGTTTTACACTCTTTGTACCAGCAGGGGGCAGCATACAGAAAGTTGGGCTTTTATTCCTATTTTAAGAAACAAGGAAATGCTAACATCCTTAGCATAAGCCAGACTCCTTCGAGCTGTTAGCGCCTCACTGTTGCCTCTTGTGGTACTGCGACACATGACGGTCCGAGGCTAGCTGGTTCACATCGGGCTAGTCAAGGAGTATTAACATGTAAGGCAACCTGGCACACAGCATGATGTGTGTGTATATATCTACAAAAAGAAATGTACTCGTAACTATTTGGATGATTATAAGACTTCTGGAGAATCAGTTTTTTATTGAACCTGCACATTCTGATGCTTCATCCAAGTCAACATCCACAGTCAGGAAACCGTCAGATCAGGTGGAACCAACTTGGCGCCTCTTCCTCCGGCTCCTGAAGGGGAATATTCTCCTTACATAAGCTGTAATTTGAAGACTGCTGAATGATGAGTGAAGGACGGAGAGCAGCACTGATACAACCTGAGAGCACATTTTTGATGAAATCTACAATATGCAGTGAAATTTAAACCCCCAAAATATGACAAAACAGAGCGGATCCAAGGATGAAACTAATTTTACAGCCATGAGAAAGTCTCTTTACGTCTTTTAATGTAAGTTAAAAAGAAGAAGAAACAAATCCCTGCTGGTTGGATATTGTCCAGGCATGCGTTGACTTTAGGGGATAATATTCTTTAACGCAGCATCCATGATTACTTCCCAAGGTGCTTCATCAAGAGGATCCCATTTCCAACGCATGCTAATACCTCTGCAGTCGTTTAGATCCTCCTGCAAACACAAAATGCAGTTTATACAATTCAGGGCCGGTGCAGCAGAACCTTGAACAAAGCTCAGCCGGGTAATGAACACGTGTGATTAACAGTGCTGGGAAGTTTTCTAGGCCACATTCAGTCAATTCCAGCAAACATTGCAGGAGGATTTGAAGCAGCAGAAAAATAAAGAATGCATTGCTAGTTTGCAGCCACAATTATTTCATCCCAACATCTTGACGAACGCATCAGTCGAATATAAAATATGCAACAAAAAACTTTGATTCAGATTCCTATGGATCGTGTTTGGTTGGGGAACAGGCAAAGATCAGAAAAAGAAAGAAAAAGAAAACATGTGGTGCAATTAAATAAAGATGTTCCGTACTTGCTATTCAGACGGTTGAATGTGCAGAAGTAAGATAGTCAAGTGTCTTGAGGAGTGTTAACATCCAGCAGGTGCTGATGAAGACGACGAAGAGGAACCGAGAGCAGACTTGTTGCATGACGACATGAAGCAGGGAGGGAGGGAGGGGGAGAGAGAGAGAGAGAGAGAGAGAGAGAGAGAGCGAGAGACCTCTACTGCAGCTCCTGTGTTGAGTGAGGTGGAGCAGAACATTCAGTCCACACAGCAGCTGACATTAGGAAGATGTTCTATTGCATCAGGTCACATGTCAGTTGAGCACCAATCACAGCACAGACGTTGTGTTGCTGATGTTGTCAGTTGTGGTTATAAACAGTGAATGTCTTCAGTGCAGTGCTGCATGCTGGGAAGTGACTGCAGGTGAACATGGAGTGTTAATGAGCCGTGTTCCATTTCTGAGGAAACATCACATGAACCTTTATGAAAAATACTTTTGCAAATGCATCCGGACGTGTGTGACGGCTTCAGCTGTGGACGTCCATCTATGACAGGAGGCCTTGGCCGAGGTAGTTATTAGTACTATTTGTAGTATTATGTGTTTCTGTAGCTCAGGGGGGGGCAGCGTTCCTGGCCTCCCTGGTAATTACAACCCAGGAACTGTGCTTAATGTTCATACCATCCAAAACACCACCTGCTCTGTGCTTTCTTAATTACTCTAATTACACTGCTGACTTATTGTTTTTTCTGCTGGTTTATCTCGGATTACTTCCTGGGAAAAAACCGGTGGGAAACAAATACACACGAAGCACTTAAGAACAAGAACAAAAGCAACAAAAAAAAGACCTGAAATACTCTTTAAGCTTCTTTGCAACCTGGTTAGTAACTTAATCCAGGATAGAGAGATTAAAGTGGCTTGTTCCCATATTATTATTATAATTATTATTTCAGTTATCACACATGATGTTTGTGGTGTGTTGATGGATGTGTTGATTTATTTATATGTATTTTAGGTTGTTTAACCTGCTATTTTAATGTCATTACATCATCTTTATTCTCTTCATCGCACCAGTTTCACCCCGTCGAACGTCTGCTGAACGTTTCAGGTGCATGAAGATCTAAATTAAAAGAAGGGTGAACACAATGTAAACCTTCTGTATTTGGTCCCTGAACGCGCCGCCAAGTTACAGTTCATAATCTTTTATTGCAGTAGTGCTGCCGTGTTGGTTGTGTGGGCCTTTAACATCAATATTCCTCCCATGATGCACAGCAGCACATGAATAATGGATGACAAAAAAAAATTGATATTCAAAGTCACCGTGTGTTATTTCTATAACATATACCGACGCACGTTCCGTTTATTCTATAATCGCCCTCCTCATGGTGCCTAATTTGATTTCCATTCTGCACCCCGCCTGCAGACCCGCACACGGAGGTAATTTCAGAACGTATTGACACCTCCCATTTTATTTCACCGGCGACAACATGCTTGTGTAAAACTTTCATTTATATAAAACGGGTCAGACGGTGCGGAGACGTGTTGACATTGAGCAGAATAAAGTGAAAGACAATAGCAACTCCAGGGGCCCTGCCACGCGGCTGGACACCCCCCCCCCCACACACACACACACACACACACACACACTCGGCCATTCGACGGCGGTGGACCGTATCAATAAAGATATCTCTAACATTACATCCATCTGACATACTCCAATATCAGGGATGTCATCCGTGTGGCGTTTGGGTGACAGAGGATCTGCAAGTCAGAGGATCCACACACACACACACACACACTTTTTGAATGTTCGCAAGATAATAAACTCATAGCTCTAGATAACAGGACATCTGGCAACACGGGGAATTAGATTGTGCATCACTGTAACTGCACATTGCTCACCCTGGGAAACAAGACTGGTGGCTGCCAGGTTTCCTAATTCATCCGGAGGTTCCCGTCATGCCGTCGCAGGGCTCAGTAGATTAGCAAATTGGACCGCCAACAACAAAAACTCCCTTTTTTTTTTAATGAAAGCGAACAACTGCGGTCATATTTCACTTAACGACTAAAGTCAACAGATGTTTTGTTGCCGGCCTCCTTTGTTTCCTGTTGGGCGTTCGGAGCAGCACAAATCCCCTGATAAGTAGCAACGGAAGCTTTTTCATTCCTCGGCAGAGATTTATTTACCCACTAATTTCGGGAAAATTAAGAAAACCGGCAGATTGCGTTTGATATGAAGCCTCAGACTTTCTATGGAGGGAGGATTTCTGCGCTGCAGATAACGGCGTCCTCCTCTGAGAGAACGCAGCTTTATGCCCGACGCAGCTCGGTGAACGATAGGTTTCATACAGCGGAGTGTTATCCTTCTGTAATAGGGACGGAACCACTCTGCCATCCAATAATGAATGAAACTGATAATAATGTAACAACTACATTATTCAAATGATCCCCGAGCACTCAGAGCGCTGTAATGATGCTCTCTATTTGACAGTCAATGAAATAGCAACCGTTCACTCACAAGGCTACACAGGAACGTACATGCGATGATTATTCATGCTCTTCGTGTCGTGGGGGGAGGACAAGCACCGTGCTCTCTGCACGGCTCATGAAATATAGAGACGCACGGGCATTTCTTTCCTTACGTATAGCACAGAAATACAGATCGAGTTGAGGATCGAACGGCAGAGTGTCGAGCGTGCATGCTGCTCCAAAGATTAGCTGAGACACTTGTCAGATAACACGTCACCCCGAGTGTTGTCGTGAGTTTGTAAGTGTTTGCTGGTGCTCAAATCTCAAATAAAGCTGTTAGGTGTCACAAAATCTGCTGGTTTGTGTATCAGAGACCTCCTGATTAGATCCTGTCAGTGACCTGGATTGATCTACATATTGATTGTACTTGCTCAAAAGCTCAGCCCATAACATTACCAACACAGACCCCCCCCAAGCGGCCTCAAATAGACGGGGCGGTTTCTTTTTTTTTTGTACCTGCGACTGCGGCTCCGTCTTTGAGTGCAGCTGCCAGCCAGCAGGGATCTCTGAGGAGTCCTCCGAGGAGATTTTCAGCAGGATAATCAGGATGCTCCTGCTGTTTACGTTGCCAGCATTTTCCCATCAGCTTCGCTCTGCGCTCCTTTAAACACTGGATCACGTCTGCACGTGGATTTAAACTTTGCATTTGAAGCTGTAATGAAAAGAAAACACAGCGCTGCATCGCTGCTTCGAAGGCCTCAGGTGTTTATTTGAATCATCTTTAAGCAGTTTGTCCTACATAGTTCCTGTGTAGTTTATATTG
>CAAKHC010011234.1:7566-23614 GCA_901007825.1 Macroramphosus scolopax
AACAAAGGCTCAGAAAAGGTTTTTGTTCCACTTCAGAAGGTGTTCAAGGAGGTTCGGTCAGGCCTCTGTGACGGCCGCATCCAACTGGGAAAGCCTCCTATTTATTAATGGATCTTAATACGGGGAGGGGATGCAATAGATTACTTACTTCTCATTAAGAGGCTTAATCTGAAGGAGAAGCAGCTCCAGATCTCCACATTCTTTGGAGTAAACTACTCTAAGAGTTTATTTGTCAGGCAAAGATGCAGGCAGGATGTGAGGAGGATCGATTGCGAGGGATTGATCACAGTGAGAGTTGATGCAAAGGGGAGAAGCGGGGCGAGGGGGGTTGTGGAGGAGCTGCAGCATGCAGGACTCCTGGGTCGAGACTCAACGAGCTGCTGTCGGGATCGTCAGTCCTTGTAGTTGATGGGCAAAGAAGTGGTTCGCAGGTGGAAGTGTAAAACCCAACATGCAAGTCATTGATAGTGAGAAGACCCAGACAGGAGGAGACCTGCACACCAGGGATGAACAGATGTGGTCGAGAGGTGCTCATGTAGGTCTGCACAGGTGCTTGAATAGATGAGGTTCAGGTGGGGGAGTTAGCGGTAAGTGATTGGAAAGTAAGAGCATGGGTGGAGGGGTGAACTCCAGCTGTAATAACTCCATTTAGCTGTCTGATGGCCGGTTCTGGAATCGTTCTGACATTTTTAGCTTAAGCAACCGGTGGAACTTCATCAGACTACTTACCAACATGCAGCCTTTGTTTCAGAGCTGAAGTCCGTCCTGCCTGATCCGACCACTGCGAGGCCTCTCAGCACGTGTCGGTTTGACGGTGTTGCATTTCGGCTCGTCTCATCATTCCCTATCTTTGCTTACATCTACATTTCACTTCAAGGAGTACATGGGGGGGTTGTGCTGATAAAGGAGGGGGGCTTACATTATTTATTGTGCAGTGCGACAAGTCCGCAGTTTATTATGGGATCAGTGCTGTGAGCCCGTGGTGGCTCTCAATCACTGAGGCCCCGGTGGAAACATCAATCAGCTCTCAGACACTGAGTGATGGATTTACTGAGAGTTTAGACTGTTTATAGAGACACGCCAGGCTTGGAGTTATTGAGCGCATTTATGGAGTGCAGTGACAAAAGTTTCAAAGGAAGCTGAATCTCACCCTGATTCACCTCCACTGAATTCTGTTTCACTGGGATGTGTTTGAGAGGTGGAGGACACCACCCGTCCATCCCTCACAGGGCATCGTTATCAAATATTGTTGAATTGCAGTCATGTTCCGTGTTTGTAATCAGACTTTTCTCGGAGTAAATCCGAGGTTTACTCAGCTCTACTTCCCCATGCGGGTCCGAGCTGCAGTGTCTCTGCTCTGCAGTTCCTCTCAGCCCTCCGGCGAGTCTCTGCAAGAACAAAATCTTAATGAAGGGTTGAGTAATTACTACTCTTAAGAAAAATGTTTAATGAGATTAAAATGATCCCACGTCCTCCACCACCCGTCCCCTCTGGTCCCGGAGTCGCACTCCTCCCTGGAAGTCTCGCTCTCGTGTCCTTGTGTGTTTGTCTACCTCGCTCGCTCCTCCGCGTTCGCTGCTTATTTCAGGCTGTCGATGTGAATCAGTCATTTAGACAGTGAGCTGTCGAGGGCCAGTCGCACAGTGTGTGTGTGTGTGTGTGTGTGTGTGTGTTTGTGTGTGTGTGTGTGTGTGTGTACGTGCACTGGGATCAAGCATGTGACTAAACAACAGAAAGTGAACATGGCAGCTGCCATGCTGCACAAACTCCCACTCTTTAGATGAACACACACACACACACACACACAAACACACTCGTTCTCTCCCCTCGTCTCTCTCTGTAATTCAAGACTTGTGAGGACCTCCTGTAGCGACCCTCTGTCATCAACTCCACTGCTGGAGAGGATACAAGACAAGCTACCTGAAGACGTTTATTTAACAATCAATTAATCAATAATGAAGGGGTTGGGCTGATCGTTACCTGCGGGTCTAAACTCTGATGTAAACTCAGGTCTTGACCCTCAAATGTCTCTTTACCATAAGAACCAAACAAAACATCCTCACTTTCCAAGAGTGGGAAAGCTAAAAGTGGTCCTCAGAAATACACAAACACACACTCCCATCCAACACACGCGGTGTCATACTATACTTGTGAGGACGCTGCATGTTAACATTAACACCATGTTACTGGGCTTTCTAGTCTCCTCTCATCTACGGGAACTGCTACCTTCCTTTGACCCCGAGCATCGATGTGTAGCAAATACACAGATCATATCAACTCAGAAAGGATCTGGGATGCGTACCAATTCTAACTCTTGCAGTCCACCCAATCGCACCCGCTCGTGGTTTCATCCAGAACCCTAATAAAATGATGCACAAAACAATCCGGAATAATTTAATTTCCTGCAGTTGTGGAGCCGTAAAACAGTTTGATGTTGGTCAGTCTTCACTGAAGAGCCACTGAGGGGATATTTGAGGGGTGAAGAGACACGTTGCTCGGTGCTTTCGTTTTATCACCATGAATACGTTTGTTTGTTGTTTTTCAATCTTCGTTCTAATGGATTCGTCTGCCAGCAGCTTCAGTCCACACGAGACTCTCAATAACCGCCGGACCGACAGGCAACGTGTGGTGAATATTTCCCGTGCCCAGAGGATACGTCCCATTTCTTTTCTTTCTTTTTTTCTGATGATCACCTGACATTTTCTGGAGCAAAACATCCTGACAAGACATTTGAGATGAATTGCAGTGCGAACTGCTGTGGGTACTTGGATGAAGCCGTAACCCCCCTGAAGACAGTCCTGACATTTTTAAACCCGCCGCTGGTGAAGACGTAAGAACTGTAAATGGACACGCACATTCTGAATGGAAATATCACTCTTATAGAGTCTAATATTATAAGAGAGCCTTGTTCCAACTCGTTATATGCTGTGTCGTTATCTCACGGTGATATTAAAGGAATATTACTGAGGAAAAGTTGTGATGTGGCGACCAGAGACCGGGTGGAATATCTGTGACATTGAAGCGATGACGGGTGAAACATCCCCTGGTGGTAACAGATAAATTAATCTCACCTTTGAGCGACATGATTGGGGCGACAGCCAATGGGAGTGTTTGTTCACTGAATCACTGAAAGATGAGAGATATGGGACATATGGAAGAGGGTTACCTTGGCAACCAGAGCCTGGACAAAGTGATGAGCGAATCACTTTGTGTGTGTGTGTGTGCGTGCGTGTGTGTGTGTGTGTGTGTGTGTGTGTGTGTGTGTGTGTGTGTGTGTGTGTGCGTGCGTGCAGCTTAAGATGCTGTCAACAAACCGATAAGTGGTTCCCCTGAATCACGCCGGTATGAAACAACACCTATCTTCTGATTCTGATTGTGCTAAATGGAGTTTTTACTGTTTACAATAATTAGTTTCACACCGACAACAGGCAGAGGACGTCTATTTGTGTGGAGTGAGCAGATTCCGGGAACCCATCTGTGCTCCCAGGACACTCTCAGAGAAAACAAAGATTTACAAAGAGACGGCGACAACCTCAATTTCATTTGAAAAAAAAACAAAAAACCAACCCCATCAGCTTCCACTACAATCTCTCCGGAGTCTGAAGTGCACAAGAGCCTGTTGTGATCACAGCCTGCAGAAATAGCGGCGCTTTGTCGCGGTCCTTCGGCTCCTTCTGCATCCGTGTGAGATGCAGCGAAACACCTCTTCTACCCCCCGACGGTGATGATCCTGTAACCTTGTGTTTTCGGCCCTGATCATCACCGGACCTCTGCCCCAACCTGTCAAATCAAACCGTCAAAACGATTGTGGAAAGTGTTGTAATGGCAAAACTACTTACAGCCGAGTCCTACGTACACATTGATGAAGCCCTGGATGGTGTTTAGAGCCATTAAGGGCCAACAGAGACTTTCAACACGAGAACAATAGACCTGTGAATGCAAGTTTAAGTGATAGATGTCGTCATTACCGCCAAAGGAGGCGAGTAAGCGTAAGGATGTCGGGTAGTTTGAGGCGGCAGATGGATCCTGCAAACATCAGACTTATTTTATGCCTCCTCATTTTGTGCCTCCTCATCAGGGAGCGTCCCTAATCCTCATGGAGTGAGGAACTACCGCAGGGCCGTTGTATTGTACCGCATTACCTTTTATCTACAGTATATAATGAATTGGCAGCCGGTCTATGTGCCAAGCTAATAATATAAAAGCTGTAAGACGAGACCTCTCCGACTGGATGCTGCCTGATGAGGAGGCAGAAAAGACTGGTGGGTGGATTTACGAGGGCGAAGTGGGAAGGAAAGAGCCGAGCTAAGCTAACGGACAGCTCGTCAGTCAGCAGGGTTAAACAACAATCATCACTTTTAGCTGAGAAGAAAGTCCGTAGCTGACGGCTGCCGGTGGTCCACGAGGAAACAGACCATCTCCAGAGATCCCTGATCTACGTAAACGTATGCCCATATATGGGCGTGATGCTGGTCCACGTTCCAACTATTATAGCAGCTGTTCCTGTTCTTGCAGCATCCAGACATTGTGGGGAAGGAAGTCAGAACGACGTGAGTTATTCTGGTACGTCTGAAATCTGAGTACAGCTATTACACATCATATTTTATTTAGGAGGAACGTGGAGCCCGAATATACACATGAATGACTTCAGTGTCTGTGATAAAGTGTGAAAGCTCAGGGACTCTGAATGCGCCCCCAGACTATGGAGTCACATACTTTCTTCTCGCGGAGACACGATCGGATCTGATATGATCAGTTTGGAATGCTTCCCGCAGACCCTACAGGCATTAAAACACACCAAGCAGAGGATGGGAGATACGACATGATGTAGCTTCGTGGCATTCTTGGTCAGTGAACACCCACTTGTGTATTTCTCTGTGTAATAAATCACTTTGAAGAACTGCGTCTTCTGACCTCAGAAGAAGTATTACATCATCACAACTGACAAATCAGCATGTTCAGGTTCTTCAGTCTCTTCTCTCTTCGTAGCCACGTCACCCGTCGCTGAAAATCACCCAGCAGCTCGAGACCTAAAAAACCATGACTTCCACTGCAGTGAGGAGCTGCAGATGTTCTAAGAGTCCCTCTGAAGCGCCGAGTCTGTGTGTATCCACCGAAGTGTATCACAGCGGCGGCGGCGCTGATCTGAGACCTCTAATTAGCTCCCCGCGCTCTCAAACTCATAATGACCCTCATTTGTCAGGAAATGTGCAGCTTGTGAGTGATACGCCGACGACGACGTGGGAGTTAAGGTGAAGCAGATGGAGGCGAGCGGCAACTCCCACGGTGAAATTTTGTCTTTATTTAAACTCACTGGCCTGACGACGGTGCTTTGATTGGAGGTCGATTGTTTTAAACCCAACGTGACATCTCAGGCACTCTTGATTGAGTTGGAACGTTCTATATTTTGGACAGTGGATGATCAGGTTGACTGGAGGCTTCAACATGGACCTGATATGAATTGGTTGCAGATCCTCTAAGGTGTCGAGTTCTGCAGGATTCTGATGTTTAAACAGCTGGATGCTCCAAAACCTCCTCCGAGGAAACGAGGACGAGATTGACGACTGTTCTCTCCTTAACGGGCTTTAGATGTCACTTTAAAACGAAAGTTAAATCAGCCTTCTTCTGCCTGACTTATTGTAACTGCTTGTTGTGTTTCAACAGGCTGGATTACTGCGCTGCACCGTTCACGCTAGAGGACGATCAGGGTCATCTGGTGCGTCGGAGTTCCGTATTTGATTTACATGCATAATCCTAAAGTCACTGATTGGATCGGACCTGATTTTCAATCATAAATATCTGAGTGAAAGAAACAGTGGTGGAAAGCTGAGCAGGAAGAAGCCAGTGACAGCGAGAGGACCCGTTAGCTCGTAGCAGTAATTAGCATCGCTGGGAGGGAATAAAGCTGTTTTTATCGCTGCAGAACGTGTCACCCATCCTGATTCTGTCTCCTCAGCTGTGACGTCATCTAGAGTAAATCTAAAGCCGTGTTTGGTCACATGACTCTCTGCCAGTTCAGGGGTCCCTCGAGTCGTCACTCAGAAAGCGTTCCATCCTGCATCCTAACTGAATCTTCCGGTGGTTTACAGCCTTTTGATTGAAACAATAATTAAATATGCTGCTATGCCTCGGATGTCACACATTTTTTAATTAAAGATACAAGGGCCAATAAGGCTCAGCTCATAACGCCAGTCCCCGAAAACCTCCACACTGGCTGCCAGTTTCTGACAAAATCAAATTAAAAGTTCCGCGGCTTGTCCATTAATCACTGAACAGTTTTGACCCTGCAGACGTCTCAGGACGGCTGGATTGAGATTACTGGCAGTTCCTGGAATCCAAACTAATCATGGCGACGATGTCTTTAGCTTCCATAACACACACATATATTCTGTATTTATATATATTTCTTTTCAGGGTTGTTTGAGCTCGGTGGAAAACTTTTCATAAAACTTTTTAATCTCACCATTGTGGTGAGAATGTGACAGTTTCCTCTCCACCGCAGTAGAAACCGCGGCTCTGTTTGTCTGCGGCGTGTCAGAGTCAGAGGCGTGATGATTTTCAGATCTCTAATTAGCTCCCCTTAGCCTCAAACTCATAACTATTACAAAAAATATATATATATATTCAGACAAATCTGTGTATCTGGAACAAAAAGGAAAACACTTCCAGCTTTTTGTTATCCGGCACTGAACCGTTAAAAACATCTGGAAGTGTAATACATCACATGTCTCTGTGGGTCGGACCACTTAATGTTTGAATTATGTGGATGCACAGATTTTGCATTCATACTTCCCAGTATGAAATCAGGAGGACGATGAGGCTTCCCACTATAACTATTCCAACCAAAACAACCTGGTTAGTTAGAGTTTAGTCTCTTATTCTCATCCTATGAATGATCTCAATGAGCTTCAAGTGTGACTCTCCATCTCAGGGACTCATCATACAGCCATCGTCCTGTTTGTCTCCCCATCAGGGCCGAGCAGGGCTCCAACCCAGAAACACACTGCAGATGCGACGGCCGTTAGGTTGCCGCGATAGCTTCAGATAAACAAACTAAGCTTCATATCTTCCTCCGCAGACATTCCGGATTGACCCCGGCTCCGATGAGGTCCCCGCTCGGCCCCGGCGCGGAAACACGGCGCCTGATTAGTTTATTGAGGGCAGCGAAGCGCGCGGCCGTAACTCACCGCAGAGTTTTACTGCCTATTCTGCTCACAGTTTATAGGTTCTTTTCAATTAGTACGCTCGCTGCTGTAAACAGACCAGTTGTTCTCTGTCTTGTCAGCTTAATGCATCGCTGCCTCATTACAATCAGACTATAAAGGCCCCGCTGCGAAAAACAGAAGCAGAACTGTCAGGTTAGAACTGAAGAGGCGGAGAAAATATTGAGAAATCTTCCTCCCTTTTAACAACTGATGATGACGTACACTTAAGATGAAGGCCGGCGCTCTGCATCGTTCTTATTGGCTATAAATCCTATTAAAGGAAAGCTTGTAAACTGAGAGCATCTCTTCTTACAATGAACATACAGACCGTCTGGGGATATGCTGCCCCCTGTTGGCTGGAAGAGTCAAATATTCTAATATATCTAATAATATTACATTTCTCCTTTGGAAGTATTATAGCTTTAATATGTAGATGGAAGGATCTCCTTCTACTATAAAATAACAACAATGCTTAGTGTCTACACGTATTTAAATAAAGTTATAGATGTTAGATTCACTTTATGACAATATTGCATCCTAAATTCTACACATCTGCCCTTTAATATACTAAACAATGACTAAGTCATCTTAAAGATATCACAGTTAAGACTCACTTCAGGACTACATTGTCCGCTGATGTTCCTGATCTCTGACTAACGGCTCCTCACCCCACCGTGTCTGTGCAGGATCAGCAGAGATGACAGCGTGAATGATGCAAAACATTCACCACTTTACAACGTTCATAAAAGTGTCGATTCAGGAGGCGACACTCAGCACTGGGAGCATGTAAAAAAAAAACTCGTCTTGCTGTGTGCAGCCCCGGTGCTGCTGCAGAGACGGGACCGTGCAACTGGGGAGATTTAAACGGTTGGAATGGAAAAAAAAAACAAAAAACCCTGCTGGTCGTGATTGTCTGCAGGACGGTGTGTCTGCAGCCTGTCGCCGGTGTCACGGTGTTAAAGGCGCTCTTAGTAATGATGCTTCACAATTAATTGGCCGATGATGAGGCTAGTTATGATGTAATCTCTCTCCCTCTCTCTCTCCTGCACTCCGCCAGCCCCCTCCCTCCTCTCTCTCTCCCGTTTCCCCACCTCTTTCTCTGTCTTTCTCTCCTATCCTAACCAACATGGCCGCTAAGTCGGATGGAGCAGCGGTGGCTGTGGAAGATGACAACACGCCCAGAAGCCTCTCGGAGCCGGGGAACCCCGCTGCCCGGCCCCGGTGCACGGCGGCCGGCGGGAAACCCTACACCCTGCTGGACTGCTGCTGGGTGCTCTGCGCCCTGCTCGTCTTTTTCTCCGACGGCGCGACCGACCTGTGGCTGGCCGCCGACTACTACCTGAGAGGCGACCACTGGTGGTTCGGCTTGACGCTCGTCTTCGTCGTGGTGCCCTCCGCGGTCGTCCAGGTGTTGAGTTTCAGGTGGTTCGTGTACGACTACTCGGACCTGAGCGGCGGGGACGGAGCGGCGAGCGGCAGCGCAGCGGCGGCAGGCGCGGCTGGCGGAGCCGCCACGACGGGCGACACTTTAAGCACCAAGGACAGCGACCAGCGCAGTGGGAGCGCAGCGGCGGGGAACGCCGCCAATGCTACCCCGGTTTACACGTCCTCCGCCCCGCCTGTGCCGGCAGGGAGACTCGGCGGCCCCCGACGATGCTGCACCGTGTGCATGTGGGTCTTTCAAACCGTGCTTCACATCCTGCAGCTGGGACAAGTGTGGAGGTAGGACCGCCGAGAGACGAGGAGGTGGTGCACGCGTGTGCGCGTGTGCATACATATGTGGTTCATTTCAGCGCGGTGCACGTGTGCCTATCATGCTCGAGAGGTGTGTGTATGTGCACAAAGCGCGTGCGTGCGTGCGTGCCCGTTCATGTGCCTGTGTTCCCATGAAATAGATTTCCTTTACCTCCACTGGTGAGATAAATGTGCAGAAATCGACCAGGCTTCTGTGAGATTCTTCTGTGTAGTATCTACTTTCATACTACAATAGTAAACCTGATATGAGTCACTCAGGAGTCCTTCTGTCCACCTGCCTGCTGATCTGGTTGTGACAGAATGTTGATGGTTGCATGCCGTCTCCTTCGCTGTAACATTGACTTTGTCTCCCTGATGCTTCTGTCTGTCAAGGGCCGGATGTATTGACAGGAATCCGGTCAAGGCTCTGTGGTTGAGACCCCGCTGCTGCTCTCCCCCGGCAGCTTGTTTTCTTACGGATCTTGAAACTGGAGCTTTTGTTGTTCCTCTGCTCTCAGTCTGGTTTCGGAGGAGACTGAAACTGATAAAATTCAAAATGAGAGGATGCATGGGCAAAGCCTCTCAAGTATTCCACCCACAACACTTCTAATGTTCTATCCTGCGCTTTGAGCTGTGTGTATTCCCTGTTAGATATGTGGTTTGCCTTGATTAAAATTCCTCCAGAACCTCCCTCACCGACAACATGCTGACTTGAATATGAAAGTTTCATAGCGCCCAGAGTCTCTGGAAATAGTTTTCCAAACATTACGAAGCATGACTGACGTCCTGCTCGTGCAGGCTCTTATCAAGTGGTCAGTTAATCAGCGGTGTTGTATGTATGTATGAGCAGATTGTGTTCTTACAGGCTTGTATATAAGATAACTGGATGTGCAAACATGTGCATGCTGTATATAGTAGTGTCCACAGTCCCATCGTATGTGTTCTCACTGGGTCCTTGAGAGCTGGGGGCGGCCAGAGTTCTGCTGAGGATGATGAAGAGCCAACTGGAAATCAGTGACGTCCAGAGACTGCAGGGAAATAAGTGATGGCTGAGGCTGAAACAAGTGGGTCCAAACACACACGAAAACCAGTCCAGGAGTCCGATATAATTAAAAGAGGAAGGGTGCGGACCTCCGTCGAGCTGCGTGTAATATCCGCCTAGAAACTGAACATTTTGCCGAAGCCAACGACGCGGTAAAAGATGCCGTTTTCCGCCGTGTTAAACCCGTTTTGTCGGTGGATCACTTTCTGTTGGGATCTCGCAGCACTGCTCCAGCTGTTTGTTTCTTTCTCTCTCTTCATTTTGAAAGTGTTTAATGTCTAACTGCTGTTGCACTGCTGCAGAACTGAATGACTCCTTCCTCCACCCGTGCTGCACCTCCTCCACCAGGTTTTTTTGGTCGTCATCCTGCTGAGGTTTCGAAAACAACAGACTCGGGTTGAAAGCATCATCCCGAGGTCAGAACGGAGGAACCAGACTTGAGTCATGCTTTACTTATGTTCTAGCGTGGCAAACATCGGTGCAACAGAGAAAGGCTTTCAGACAAAAACACATGAAAGCTGAGGTTATTGTTTTAGAGCCGTGTTCTTAGCGGCAAACATTTCCTGCGTACGACGTGTTCCAGTCAGGCTGCGGGTTCACCGGGAAGCCTCCTGCTACATTAAAGTTGTTGGGAGACGGTGGAATCTCCCGACGCCGCCTTTCAACAGAGTGATCAAAAGACACGAGCCCATTGAGAAGAGGAATGTTTTCTACCCCTCAAAAATAATTAAAAGCACCTCTCAATTTTTCAGTAAGCAGGAAGATGTGGTGAGTCTGAGGTGCAGGACGCCCGGCTAAGATCTCAACCTCAACCCTGAGCTGCCGGCTCGGCTGCAGCCGACCCGTGAAGGTAGAAGAAGGCGCGACAACAAATAATCAAACATCACATTACATCAGTTAATTTGGAAACGGAGCATGTGGGAATTGATTGGTAATTACATGCAGACTCATTAATAAACTGCGTTAATGAACGACAATAAGATGCTGAGAGCTGGAGGACCAGTTGGTTTGAGGTGGCTGCAGCCGGGAGAGCTGCACGAGGCTCATTGACTCTTCAGATACGTCCACACCGCCAGGTCCAAGTGACTCACATCCACGATGATGCGATGCTATGTGGCATGAATGAGAGCTGTGAGATCGGATCGCATGCAGCAACTGACATGCAACAGTACTGTCAGTTTATGGGCGGAGCTTAAACACCTGAGCTTTAGGAGCAGTCAGTGGAGGATCATCACATACAGTTGACACTCGCTACACCACGTCTCTTTTCTGGATGGACGAATCAAATATCCGTTCCCGATCCGTATCGAAGGTCTTTGAATCTACGTGAACTGCCGAAAAAAAAGTAGCATCTTCATTCATAAAGCTGGAGTTTGTCCTCTCGCGTCTCGTGTCAATCATGCAGAGAAGATGAGAATAAGTCACAGTGATGGAGAGGAAGAGAGAACAACCACTGGAAGACGCAAAAAACAAACGCTCGCTTGACTGGCATTCCGAGAGCCGCCTGGAATCTGCTGAGTCTCGGGGGGGGAGAGAGCTGCATGAAATGAAGTTTGTTTTCTGTGCAACAAAATAATTGGCTGCAACTTACTTATTAGCAGAAATACACAAGTGCCCGACTTTTCCTCGCTGTCTGCATCTCCTCGCTGCAAACATGACAGCTTGGAAATAAGATCTTATGGCTCAGTTTGTTTAAGGACCCAAAGCAGACACGGACCCCGGAGGTCAGCCGGTGAAGGGATGCTCTGCAGGCTCGGTTCGGAGGCGGCACCGAGGCAGGATATGATGTGTTGTCTGCAGCTGGTGAAAAGAGCTGACAGGGAGGTCTGATGGTGGAGATGTCAGGCAGGTCGACGACGGTTGTTTGACTGACGTGGAACGAGGAGGCAGGCGGGAGTAGTGGTGGCGTGGGCGGACGAGGAGACAGAAGGAGGCCAGAGAGGCAGGGACACAAAGCATGAACGGCACCGAGAGGACACTAACAACACGAGGGTTAGCTGAACAATCGACGAGAGATGCTGCAGGTGAGCTGAACAGGTGAGATAGAAGAGGAAGGAAGGGAGGAAGGAGGAACAAGGAAGAACACAAGGATTAAAGGATCCCCGACCATTAAAAGTGTTGGATTCCCCCTTTAAGCAAGACCTCCCACATTAGTCTTCCCTCATTTTGAATGTTATTGGAAGGAATATCCTCTCACGTGGCCTCTCGTGGAGATTTATGGACGGACAGACCGTCCTGGTCTGCCAGGATTGCAGTTTTAGGACAAAGTAGTTGGTTCCCGTGCGTGCCAGCTCCGATCAATCAATGCACAGGGAAGTAATTAAATTGGTTCCAAATGGTCACTCAGGTGGTCCGACCGCTCGCCGTGTCTGTTCTGCTGCAGCTAATAATCAGCCGGAGTGGCTAACTGGCAGCCCGGCTGCAGCTCAATACGCTGAATCATTCAAACGTGTGTGTGTGTGTGTGTGTGTGTGTGTGTGTGTGTGCGCGTGTGTGTGTGTGTGTGTGTGTGTGTGTGTGTGCGCGTGTGTGTGTGTGCGCGTGTGTGTGTGTGTGTGTGTGTGCGTGTGCGTTCGAGGAGGTGGTCGCCTCGCTGTTCATTCATGAAGTGTCTGGCGGTGATTATTGCTCTTACATTTCATTTTAATTTCAGGGCCTGTCACTGTGAAAGGTGGTTGCCGGGGGTAACGAGGGTTTGACAGCCATGTTGAAGAGTGACAATGAATGTAGGGATCGTTGGCAGGTCCTCCTGTCAGATCTTTTAACCTTTTAATCTTCCCCTTTCTGTAGACTCGCCAAACATAACTTTCCTTCCCATCACATAGCCGGGGGGCTCGTGAAGACATCCGGACACTCCGGACAAACACTCGCTCATCCCCCAGTGCTCCCATCTTCCTCTTATCTGTCCTTGTTTGCCCCTTTGCCTTCTTTGATTGTCGCCCTGCTGAATCAATGATGGACTGTAAAAGCGTCCACGATAGACTGATTCCCTAATTTCACCTATTAGAGGAGACTCGAGGATCCTGGACGGGTGCATCATTACTTTGGGAAGTTACATTGAGTGTTGCTCCCCCAGTTAGATGCATGTATTCATCCCCTACAAAACATGCAGGAACATGGAAACCTTGCATGTGTGTTGCTTCTCATAAAAACGTCTTATCATGTCTGTGCAGAGCTTTCCTGTTGTTTCCATCAAGATTCGCTGCAGTTCGAATGTATTTTATTTCGTATTTGCACCGTGCAAACAAAGAGAATAATAACTTTGTCTGAGCCCGATCTGCGATTTTAAATAGTAAACAGCTCCTGCGTTCATTTCTGCTGGGACGGAGAGGAATGAAATTGAGATGTAAGAGAGACAGCAGGTTGTCAAGTAGATTTAATTCCGTGATAAAATCTTTATTTTTAGGCCTCTGCTTCTGTTGCTCGGGGTTCTTCTCGGTGAAGCCATTTGACAGGTTCTGGAGAGTTTTCCTTTCCAGTTTTTCTTTCTCTTGCCTCGAGATAAGATCCTGCAGAGTCCGACGGCCTGCAGGGAGACGAACGAGAGGATGCAGTCAGACAGACAAACAGACGGTGTGATAGACTTGTAGGAAAACAGACGGACTCGGGAGGAATGAAAGACATGATGCGTTTCTTTCAAAGCGTTTTCCCCGACGGATCAAACCACAGCGGTCAGAGCTGTAATCCAAACATCAACTGTGACGCCGTCCTTAACATAAATGAATAACTGCTCCTCCGTCAGTCTGAGACGAACATCAACACAAGATATTCCAGCTTTCTAAGGTATTAAAGGATTTCTTCACACGTTTAACTCTGAAGCTCCGTGAAGACGCCTGTAAGTCAAGAAAGATCTACATCACTTACAGTATTTATTCATATTATATTTGGGTGATACTTTGGTGTTTCGGGCGGTGGTAAAGATCCTAATCAATTTGTTCTTAAAGGAACTAGACAGCACAGGGAAAGTATAAACCATATAAAATACATGTATTCCCTCCAATGGCCACCAGGGGGCGACTCACCTCGATGAAAGGTCTGATTATATGGACTCTTAGATTCAGACATTTTTACACGACAGTTTAAGGTCTCGGTCGTTAGTTCTAAGTCTTCGTCAGGACAGCATGACGTTCATTTAATAAACTACTACTACTGTCAAACAGACGATAGCAGTGGACGATGTCGGCCGTGTTTAGCTACCGTTTCTATCTCAGTTAGCTCCACACGCTGATCAATATGCCGTGATATCGTACCTTTCAGGAAGTCGTCTTGCTGATGTTTAAATTAATAATATTGGAGAATTTACTACGTTAATATGAATGAGTGTATGTGACTGTATGAAGACGAGCCGACGACCCCGGCCACCGTATCTCTCCAACGACGCCGCTGCTCGGTCGAAGCTGATCGGCCTCGCTTTGTAAAACTGTTGCAGGAAACTCCAAGCCGCCTTTTCTTGTTGACTTTGTGTGTCAGACGGTTTATTTCCCTCGCGGTGGACGGCAGCAGGTGAAGAGACGCACTGAATTTCCAAACAGGTCTTGTTAAGAGCGTAACAAGCCCGGACTGTAAATGCACACAGGTTTATGTAAAATTCAATGGAGGTATTGATTATGAATAGGAATCTGCCTGGAGGGGAGTTTTGATGATCCACAGCCACCTACATGTTCGTCTCCCTGTCTGGTTGTCTCACGCTCTCACTGATGTTCCGTCTCTCTTGATGCCCTCCTGTCTGTCTGTCAGGCTGTGTTGAATAATTCACCGCAGCCCTTGAGGGACCTGTCAATCATATCTCCAGTGTGTGTGTGTGCGAGTGTGAGGAGATCTAGCACTTCCTGCTGTAACACCCCCGTCAACCGATCTGGCTCTGTTACTCGCTCCCACTCGGCCTCGGTAACGTCTCTGATTTCACCTGTTTGGATAAAAAAACAAATACAGAGGTGAGGCGGAGGTGTAACACGGTCACGCGAGCTTCCACCTGCTGGACATGAACATCTGTGCAGCATGCAGGGATGCATGTTTGTTGCAGGGGGGGAACACGCAGGTCGGCGCACACACTCACGCAGATTATAACACTGAGGATGATTCGCTGTTAACAGCAGTGTCGCTGCTGCAGACGGGAAGGAGAGCCGCTGCTCCATCACCGAGTCCAAGAAGGTGGTGGAGGTGTTTCAGGTCCCTTGGTAGACCCGGAACACGCTGGAGGGATTACGGATGTATACCTTGCCTGGCCTGGGAACGCTTGTGGGTCCCCCAGGCGGGACTGCAGAGCGTTGCTAGGGAGACGGATGTCTGATTTACCTTAGTGAGTGTGCTGCCATTATCACCCGGTCTGGATAAGTGGAAGAAATGGATGCATGGATGGATGCATGGATGCATGGATGGATGCATGGATGGATGCATGCATGGATGCATTGATGGATGCATGCATGGATGGGTGTGTGTGCTCCAATGATGCATGCTATCAGCGTTGTACCCTGCAGGTGAACACACACGGACATTTCTTTCCCTTCTAGTTTCTCTCTTCTTTTTCATTCATGCAAACATATTCAGACGTGTCCTCCTCGAGTGTGTGAACTTTATGTTCAAAGCCCAGAGGAACCGTTGTATTGCTGTGTTTCTCTCTCTGAGCTCTTTGAACTCACACACTCTCTGATCTGTCTCCGCGGATCTTCCTCTGGACAAGCGTGTGTGTGTGTGTGTGTGTGTGTTTCAGAGAAAAATCCACCCAAAGTGTTTGTCCAGACGAGGACTCAGGGACCAATCAGTTCCTTAAAGCCTTTTGTGTTTGCCCGTCTGCAGTCAGATAGCCGTTCCCTCTTGAGGAAGCGTTTCCATTAGGTTTTCCAGGTCAACGGAACCTCTCAGACCACACTCGGCTTACAAACGTTTGTCTGTCCATCAGCAGGATTGCAAAGAAAATGACAGGGTTGATTTTCTCTTCAAGCTGGTGGAGGTGTAGAGTATCGATCTCAGAAGAAGAGATTTGAATTAGGGGGCAGGTCCACAAAGTATTCTTTACTTTAACATTGCAAGATTTCATAGATACATACATGCATTTTGCTCCATGAGC
>CAAKHC010011239.1:0-15720 GCA_901007825.1 Macroramphosus scolopax
ATAATGATAAACATTACAACTAAACATCTGTGTTAGCATCGTCTCTGAGGGCATGTTGGCATGCCTACGCTAGCCTTCATCTCAACTCTGCTGCTAACATGGCTGTAATGGCTTCTTGTGAGGAAATAATCAATGACAGTATATCTATATATAGTTATATGTAACTATTTTGTAATTTTTTTTACAAAATTGTTATTTTATAAATCAATTAATGGTAAGAACATTCTCAAGCAAAGATGGTTTTCCTGTTTTGAATTATGATAGAAATCCGAACATCTTTTATATTTTGGTCCACTTAATCTTTGAAGATGTCCCTCTGGGCTGCGGGAACCATAGACTGTATACAATGAGTGGACAAAGCAATGTTACCCCTTGGTCTTGATTCCTGGAGGCAGAGTTTGGACGGTAGGTGGAGCGGTTGTGGAGAGGTGGTGCAGCGCCTCCTCCCTGAGATTGCACAAGGTGGGCACGCCCTCTAGCATAACTGCTTTATCATCTATTTCACTCTAAACCAGAACATAATTTGGAAAATGAACATCACGCTGTTTGAAGACGACATGAGACGATAAACTCATTAATGTCAACTGAGGTTTTAAATCGCGTTGGATCATTTTCGCATAGACCTCAAGATACGTCGACAGGTGGAGTCGCCCCCTGCTGGTCATTACAATGATTTCAGGTTTAAAGCGAATTTTTGTTCACTTCAGTTTTCAGACCTGAAAGGAATCTGGTTATTATATTCAGTTCATGGTGAAAGCTTGTGAGAGACATTTTTAATATTGGATGCGACAACAACAACATCTGTATTTAGTTGTTAACTTCAGAGTTACGAGTTCCTTACAATCCTCTAGTCATTGCAAGTTATGCTACAGTGTCGAACAGTGTCTGTGTCTGGAGAAATAGCCTAATATAGTAATATAGCAGTCTGCCATCACTGCAGACTGCCAGACGGTTTTAATCCGCTCAACTGAACGCCACCAACCCCCCAAAAACTCCAACAAAGACAGAAAAGCGCTGGAAATCAGACAGGATTTAAAACCCCCCTGTCTGGCTCGCCCTCTGAATGATCCCTGCAGCGGAATCCGTCTGCGTCTCGTATTTTATCTTTCTGTGATTCAAGAGAAATGTGCCCACGTTCCCCACTGATCTTGATGAGACTGACACGGACCACTGGGCCAGAACTGGAGCGCGCATTATTTTACGCAGTGCTGAAACCAGTGCGCTGGACACACCGCCAACCACAGCTGCTGTGAACATTATCACATATCTTCAATGCAAATGTCCTTCCAGGAACTGAAACTGTGATGAAGGGGTTAAATTTTCCTGCAGCCCAGTTGGTGAAAGACAGTCATGCCTCTTTGCCCTACTGAAATCCACTGCCTTGAACCATTTAGCCAAAAACATGTCAGCTGTGGCACAGAGGATGACACTTCACAGCATTTCAAAGATTCTACCATCACTGGAACATCTCTAATGTTCTTGCGGGTTTGACCGTTTCTGCTGATACTTGCAGGATTGCTTGGTTGTCTTTTTCACACACAGCCGTCACTCCACTTGCACGGCCTTCATGAGTGGAAATAACCAAATGGACATGCAGACTGTGGCCATGCATGTAGAGAGGGAGAGGGGGTTATTAACACATTTCTTATTTCAAACTCACCAACATAATGCACCACGCACGTCTGTCCTTTTTTGGGGAAAGTCCTTCCTGTGGAGAAACCAAAGAGGCGCTTAATATAACGACGCGTTAACGAGGCGCTGTATTTGCGGCTGTCTTAGATATATGCAAAATATATAATAAGTGCATTCAACCAATCGAGTTTCCTTTTCTTGCAATCGCTTTACCGTCGCCTGGAGTTATTGTCTCGATTTCCACTCCCATTTTGCGGTGTGTTATGGAGCTGTCCCTGCACCCGGCAACACTCTCTCCCCGCAGTCTGTCTGTCTGCACCTCCAGCGGATGTTCTCAGCTGTCTGTCTCTCTGTTCTCTGCAGGGACACCAGCGTCAGTCAGTCTTAATGCGCAACACTTCCGCCCTCAGCCTCCAAAGTAAAACTAATGAAGCGAGATTTGCGCAATAAATTCCGGTAGTCTAGACCGATAGCAAATGTAAAGGTTTTCAAAGTGGTATGCGTCCCCGGGGATCCAAACATGATCACATAATAGAAGTGGAAGATCATTCCAATATTAATCAAAAGGAAATCATGTAGCCCAATTGTGATTTGGTTAAAGAAATAGTTTGGAGATACAGTAGATTTGTTGCTACTCTCTCAGTGTCCGAAACTAATGAGTTCCTTTAAATGTATTGGGTGATTCTGAAGTTATGTCAAACGAAATCAGCTCGATTATGGGATCAAATGATCACATAGGCATCCAGTTTAGCGAAACTAAGCAACTAAATTAAGCCATTATAGTTTGGAACGTCTTTGCTTTTATTTTGAAGACACATTAAGAATGGCGTTTTAGGAATCTGTAAGTAACTTGACATCTGTTAGTCACTGTGCAGTGCGAGTGTGTGATTCCAGGCAAAGTGTGTGTGATGAGGGGTTTCTACTTGCATTTGGGACGAAGAAGTAATACTGCCGAATAAGACAACTAAAACCGGGTCGGTATCAAATTATTACATTAAACATTTTTGTTTGAAAAATACATTTTTCACATTAAAGATTTTCTTTCACGTTTTACGTCATGCAAACATATAACATTTCAACAAGAAACGTTTCTTTTCATAACGACTCACTGTGTATCTCGTAAATTTGAAATGTGAATCATTTTGTGTTATAACAATTATGTATCACATTATAACATGCATTTTATTAAGTCTGTATGTCGTAATATTGTGAAAATGTATTTTAGTAACCGGAAATAACATCACGCTTAAACATTAACTTTTTCAGTGTTATTACAAGATACACAATATACTGTTATAAAACCAAATGTTTATTGTTATAACGTGATACATCTGTGTGACATAACTAGTTTTTCTTGTGTGGCAGCGATATTGCTCCGTAGTTTGGAGTCTACTCATTTAAGCAAAATAAAAAACATCACTGATTCATAAGTCACCCAGTCAATCATATCCATAGAAGGTAACATACATATAAGAAGTCATATTGTAATACACTACAGCAGGATGAAGCCCCACACAGCAGTAAGAAACTAATGAAAGACAGTCAGGTGGCAAACAGAGTGATGGCGCTAATCAAGGTGAGCAGCTCAGATTCCGAGTGTCCTGCAGTCCCACTGATCCAGCACACACACAGCAACACTTCCTTCCTTTTTATAATTTTAGTTTATAATATCTCGAAGAACAATTCAGTAGTATCGATGCAATATTGGCAGATTATTAAACAAAACATGCATCAACTGTGACACTATGGTCCCCCTGAGTCGTTCTCTTGTGTTTTATCTGTCATGTTTTACATAATAAACCAGATAGAAGAAATTATTTTGTTTTGCAGTAGTTTCTCCTTTTTCGATTATCTGATTTCTCCGCGTACCTCATTCAATTGTAGAATGTGCAGCACAATATTTTTTTGGGTGTTATGCTGAGGTCACATTACAAGAGCACATAATTGGCTGCAATTGTATGAGTGCACGTGGGCGTGCATGTCCGTGGAAAAAGGGACTGCAGATCATTTTTCATTCCATCTCTAAAGACACTGTATTAACGCACGGTCAACAGACCGCCTGATCATCTGCCAAAACCAAAAGATTATACACCCTTTCCCCCAAAAAAGAACTCTTTCACAGGTTTTGACATGTCGCTATAGGAAAGACACTGGTGTAAACAATGCTGTTATCAACGGCTGAATACCGTTCAGCTGATTCAGTTTCATGGTCCTGTTATTGTGCATGCTTGCTCACTGTCACACTGTTTGGTTTACTCGGACTCTGGAATACAGTGGAGACATTGATAATACTCCGTGCTTCTCCTACCCCCTGACAAAATATCTATCTTATGAGTGCATTTTTATTAACTAGTGGCGAAACTACTGACAGAAGCAAACACGGTTATTTTAATTGATAAATGATCGAGTCACCACGCATTCTTCCGTCTGCATCATTTCCAAATGAATTAGTCTCATATCTGCATTTCACAGCCGATCTTTTGACTCCTCAACACAGGTGGAACTTTAAAAGTATAAGTTCCACCACCATCAACATGCGTTTGCAGCTGTTTAGAAGTAGGACAGATGTGACAGATATTTTGAGCTGCACAAAAACTTGAGGCCTTTGTTGGGGCTGCAAGTTTGAAAGTGATAACCTGTGGGGCATCTGCTCATCTCTGCATCAATTGGTTACATTAGCTGCTAATAGCATAGCCGTAACCATAACTAAAGATAGATGCCATGAGAGCTCCCTGAAATTGAAGTCAACAGATCTCGATCTCCCCCTGCTGGCATGATTGCAGTCCAGGTCATAAAGCGTCTGTGTACACAATGTTTGGGCCTCATTTTTTTTTTAAGTGGGAGGAAGAAGGGGTCTATGAGCATGACACACAGGTCTCTCCGACTAAACTGTTGGGTTGCCTGGGTAGTGCAGGCATAAAGGAATTGACAACGATAAACAAGGTGATGTCTATTTTAATCCCTTTGTTAACAGTCCATCTTGAGTGAGTGTGACATACCAGTGCAATGAGTTTAATACTGTTTTAATGACGGTAGTACTGCAGGGCCACAGCAGGTCATCCATTTAATTACATGAATGTGAGTCCAAATGTTTTTCGAGAGGGAGGTCAGTTCAACTTTAGCTTAACGCAGTATTTTAGCAGAAATCAGTAAAAACTGAATTTGGAAAAATTAAATTTTCTTTTTCTTTTTTAGTTTGGAACTGAATATCAAACTGCAATTTTTGTCCAGAACTCATTTTCAAGTCACATTCTGTGATTGATGTTAAAACCTGTAGATTCACTATTTGCAGTGTTGGAGAAAAAGCACTTCGAGTTTTGCACCTGATCTGTTGCCATGGCAACCTTCTGACTGAGTGGGCTTTTGTTAATACCGATTTTTTTTTAATAGATCAAATTCATTTTGAGAATTAGCTCAAAATTGTTCCAAACATTTCAATAAGAAAAACACCAGACAAGAAGTTCTTCATACATCAACCATAAAATGGATTTATTTCACCAGAGGTCCAAACTTATTTCTGTGTTGCCCCAGGATGCATAGAAGATGTCGGTGTGTCACAGGAATCAACCTTCCACTACTACAACCAGTGAATACAATCTATATGTTCTTCTGATATTGTGTAACATTAACTACAGTTGATGTTACACAATATCAAAATCCCACAGTCTAACTGGAACAGTCCTACACTCTGCAAAGGAAAAAAGGAAATAAAACAAAACAGTTTAAAAAAATAATTGCACCGTCATCTGAACAGAGGGATTGTTGTTGTTCTGGAGGTGAATCAAGAAGTGTAAGGCTACTGGTATAGGTTGGTTTGTTACATCATTACACTTCTCTCTCCAAAAAGGAAGATGTGGAGAGAAATGCAAACTTGTACAAAACCACAGTATCACCAAGAACGTTGACCTTAATAAGACTATTTTTTCCTTATGTGGTTCTATAGTTTGTGCTGCTCAGAGTGAAACAAACTAGGAATCTGCTGCTGTGTTGATCTGATGAGACCCGAGCAATCTGTCAGTAAACATGGCGGAAGGTCCAAAACAAAGTTAGTAAAAGAGGAAAGGGGTTACTGGAAACTAGAGTCAGGTTTAGTGAGCATCTCTGCAACTGGGTCTTCAGAAAGCTGCACTGTTGCTGTGTTTAGGGGGTTAAACCATCTTCTGCTGTCAGTTATGATCTCCCCACCATCGCTGATCCACATCTGCTGGCTCTCTGACAGCTCTTTAATCAACTCTGTTCTGAACTTGAAGTTTTCTGTTCTCCCCCGGTACTGCCCGTCACAAAGCACAGGGGCGGGGGGGTGAAATAAGGGGGCGTGTGTTTTACTTTAGAAAAAAAAAAAACATAATCTGAAATTAGAAGTTCAAACATAAGTTCATGGTTTCTCCTCCTCCAGAAGGGGCAGCAGGTTTTTACAGGGCTTTCGTGGGAGGGAGGGCGGTGTTGATCCTGCTGTCCACCCTCACTGGAGCTGCTGCACGATGACGGCGTTGAGGAGGTTGGCCTCCTGCAGAGTCTGGCTCTCATCCGACAGTTCCTTGTTGGGGAAGGTAGTCATGAGAACAAACTCCCTGGCAGCCATGGAAGGCCGGGCCCCCACCACAAACTGCCGCAGGTCAGACACCCTGATGAGCAGATAGCACGTCAACATCACAGAGGAACAAAATCAAACTGTAATTAGACTTAAAGTTCAACACTGGGCTGAGCGGCAAGTGAATGCAACGCTGTAGCATTTGGGATCGAAACTTTCAGTTCCAACATTTGAACATAACTGGTCCTTTGTGTCACAAAGCATCTTTTACCACTGACTGAGGTTGCTATGCTGAAAACTTACAGATTCAGCTGAACTGCAGATGTGTACTGATGTTTCCCACTGAGCATATGCAGCCCGTCCATTTCTTTTCTGTCTTGTTTTGTCACATGTGGTTGCTATTCCTGCCCATACGGGGCTGTTGACCTTTCACAAGTGAGTTCGGAATCTACATGCCAGAATTAAGTTTAAAGCTTCTTATTCGCAGTCCGATCTCAGTTCCTGCACATGCTAAGAGCTAAGCAATCACCTGTGAGTATGGTTGAACTTTTGCACCAGCCTGCTGCCGTCGGCCAATCGGATCTGAATGTTAGTGATGGGCTGGGAGGGGTCGAGGCTCACGGAGGCAGTGGCCTGGGCCTCATTGGCTGCCTGGTCCTGCTGGGAGGTGGCTGGAGCTGTAACCAACTCCGGCGTGGCACTACAGAGGAGGAGATTGGGAAAATATCAGTGCACAGAAATTAAACAACAGTTAGCTGGACTGTGATGGAGGTGTAAGTGATGTCTAAAAATCTCCGTGTTAAGTAGCAGCGGCAGTAGCAAGTTGTACAGGTTTGCCAAGTAGATCTCTGGAAAGATGTTGATGAATGATGAAAAGGTGCTACTGAGGAAGGGGTAATGCTACTTTCCACTTTCCCCACCCAAATTTATGTTGCTGGGATTGAAGCAATGACCTTCCATTCACAAGCTCACAGTTTAATATGAAAAATGTTTCATGAACTTAGAAGCAATCAATCCTTGATGTAGAATGAGGTGATGCAGAGACTCAACACCCAGACTGAAGAGAATTCACTCGTTTATAAAAACACGTAGGACAGGTTTGACTGCATTGAGTCCAGCCGGTCGTCTCTGGTCAGTAAGAATGTTGTACTGATGAGAAACAACACAGAAATCATGTTATAAATGAAACTACAACACAACTTCTCATCTAGCTCACCTTCCCAACTTCTGTCCTTCACCTCCAAAGGCCTTGAAGGCCATCTTGGGTTTGGAGAAATCCTCATCCCTGTGATCCTCCATGTCCAGGTTCACCTGGCCTCCTCGCGAGCGCTGCCTCAACTCCAGGGGAATCTCCCTGCAGCGTGACAAACGTCACCAACGACAATGTGTATCATCACACACGTCAACATATTTAAGTGGAAACATTGCAAGCGTAGCTTGTCTTCATGGACCCTACGGAGAAGGTGTAGACTTTTCCTCACCCCCTTCGGATCGCCTCGAGGAAGTTGGCATTTCCAGGATCGCTGTAGTTTCTGAGTTCACCGTTATCCAGACTGAAACCCGTCTTCCACAGCTTCAGCACCACATGTACCTGACACACACACACAAATAAGGATTTAAACAAAAAACAACTTAGGAGGTAAAAGTTATTGCAGAATCAAGAACAATTTCTCGAGTGAGAACGACCATGTATCAGTATCTGCTCTTCATCCTCTTTCTAGAGCTTGTTGGATTAATAATTAGCTGGAGTATAATAATCCATACTCCACCCGTTTGCCCTGTATTGATTATCTACTGCACATTTAGTGTTGTATCGCTCACGTGATTTACACAGCATAAGAAAAGCAGCAAATAATGTGAATGAGCCTCATCAGTATGACATTTGTAACAATCTGGCAATTGAAGTGGTTCAATTCTACATAAAGTTGTTCACTTGAACCTTTTTCCTTATTAAATATAGGTGATTAAAAATTAACATTAACTGATTTAGACTGAAATGAAACATGACTGATTCTTCAGCCCTGAACTCGACAAGTAAACTCACCGTGACTTCACATCACAGGCTGCATACAGTACGTCTACAGTACATCACCTTAACTTGTGGTTGGCCATTAACACATTAAGCCACACTAGCACCTGATGTGCTACTTGTGTGTCATAGCATTATGAAAAAGAAACAGACATAAGAGGCCTACTCACATCCTGCTGGCTGTTGGAGGATTGCCTCTGACTCGAAACATAGGCTGACTCTTCCTCTGTAGCTGCTCCTAGCCTGTATCCTCCACCGTCAAAGGCCTACGTCATGAGAGGAGACAATGTAAAGGACACGAAAGATCACAGGTAGGAGGAGGAAGAAGAATCATATATACAAGAAGGAGCCACAGAAGGAGAAGGACATCAATGCTGTTCGGCTTCCCCGTACCTTGGCTTTGCTGGGGTCTCCGGGGCCCCTCCCGCTCCGCTCCAGGGGCACCGCTCCGTGTTCCCTGGCCCCCTTAAACAGATCCTCCACCACATCATTGGGGCTCTTCTTCTTGGGCGGCCCAACGATCTGCTGGCCACTGCGCTCTGACCCGCCTGCAAAGAACCTGGGGGGAAGCGCAGTGGAGTGTCACTCAGTACTAAAGAGGAAAATAAATCCTTCTACGATGTAACGGGGTACACACTCTGCAAGCACATCATGTCCATATGATGGCAAAGCAACACAAAGACAGTCATAACAACTTGTATAAGTATATTTATTACAATATATGCATGTCTCTTAAAAGATCTTTACCTACACATTAAAAAATAGATAAATAAAATCATGTCCTCTACTGTTACACTTCATGTAGAGCTCTCAGATCTCGTGGTTGCTCTAGAGTGAGACTTGAGATTGTGCTGTTTCCCAAAGTAAGGGAAAACAAATGATTCAGATATGCTATTTAATGGCCTCTTATTTTTACTGGCAGGGTAACAGTAATACTGGCGTACTAAGCAAAATCCAAAGTATCGCCAGGCAGGACTTTTAGATTGCACTGAGTGCAGAACACTCTCACTGCAGCCGAGGTGTCGGCCTTCTTCACCACACAGTTGTTATTCCTTTGTTCAGCTTGACAATCAATGGCAGCGACGCTGCAGTCTTGCTGCCTCTTTTTTTTTTAACAATTAATTCAAAATTCATTGTCAAGACTTATCTTGTTGTTATTGGTTGATGGCTGCAGACTCACACCAAACAAAACCAAATTCTAAATCAACCTGGTCCAACTAAAAGCACAAACTCAAATATTGCAAGTATTTCTTCATCCAAATATTCAACTCCTCAGGCGCTGAATACTGAGTGTTTGAATTTTCAATGTTGGGAGTCAGATATTCTTCCATGCTCTAAATGTAGGATATCAACAATACAGTGGAGAAACAGAACAACATTGTATTTGTATCCACAGAATAGGATTGTATCTTTGGCAGCTGCCAGCAGGAACAAAAGATTTTGTGTAGCACACAAAACGTTCCAATGGTGTGTACAAAGTGTGCAGCTCTTTTTGCTTGAATAAACGTTTCTGGCTGCAGCCACTTTGACGACCAGACTGTTTATGCATCTCTATACTGTTTGCTTTTGTGATGTTTTATTCTGTTGTTTAAGTTGTAGGTATTTCTGTACCCTTAACGGAAATCAGAATGCAACAAATTAGTCAGTTATTCTAGTTACCAAAGCTGTGAGGTGCACTTTGTACTAGGATAAGCACTTATCTTGTTTGGCACAAAGGCCTAAATATAACATTCCTTTCTGTAACGGATTCGCTGGACTGCTGCGTCTCATTCGTGTGTGTTGTTCACACTGACAGTGTTGGATGCTGCAGCCGGCTCTACTTCCAGCTGACAAGAAGAGCGTGTCGGGGAAAATACTGTCCTTCCCAAGTTCTTTGTTCTATCAGACAGATATAGACATCAGAACTGTGCTAACATGTGCAAAGATTGCAGGTTTGCTGTCAAAACGATCATCATTGGATCGTTCCCTTGTTTATTCCAGCTGCAAGCTGCCTGTGCCATGAGGGCAGCACGGATGCTCTAATCCATCAATATGAGTGCCAAAATAAAATATGACATGTTCCGAGACACACACATGTTGCTCAGACAGCCAGTCTTGACCCAGCATAGTGGAATCAATCCGCTGAACTAAGAAATGTGTGATTACTTTCTAATTGGATTAAAGTTCCTTCAGAGCAGGAGCAAGTTGCTATGAAATGATACTGGAAATGATATTACAGGCATCATTTATGACAAATCCCCATCTGACCCATCTGTGAATAGTATGGTGTGTATTGTTAATCCTGCCTTGTAGGTTGTTGTAAAGGAGAGCCGATAGCCTGCAAGAGAATACTGTGATGTCACACACCTTTGGCCTTCCTCCTCATCACTCTCTTCCTCTGCCTCATGCATCAGATCTCTGAAGGACGTCACTCTGGGCTGAGTACTGATGATGAAGACAAACAAAGAGTTGTGACATCAAAGCATGTGATACACAGTGATATCTGTCATACAACAACAATAAGCCAACTGTTTCATGTCTGCAGATGTAAACACGACCGCACAGAAATAAATCCCCAAAGTTTAATGTGCTGTGAGACTTTGCATTAAAGAAACTTCATTTAGGCATGCTAATCACAGGGACCTGCAGGGTAGATGAAAGCAGTGCAGCAAAGATGAACATTACCTTGGCCCTGCCGACCTGGACACCGAGGAGCCTCCCTCGGGCTGAGGAAGAGTCACTATGTCGTCATCAGCTCCATCCTCAAAGAAACTGGCAAGTGCAAGCTGGGAAGAAGCAAAATTGACAAGACAACACCCCAACATAAGTCTGACAGACCGTTTACCAATCATAACACTATTGAACAAAATCTCAAAAAGAGCTCAGCTGTCTGTCAGTGTCAAAGATCAAGGTGTATAGAATGCTTGCGGAGATGGAGGTTTTGAACGAGTTCGAAAGCTTTTATCAAAGACAAATTCAGTTCAAGTTTTTCGGAGTTCATGACACCACAAAAACAGCAGGAGACGGTATGCGTTTACTTTCTATTTCTAAACACTAACCTAGTTTATGTTAATAACAACTGAGTGCAGCTGTCATTAGAAGCTAACAACTGCTCTTACGTATGTTAGCTAACGTGAACAATATATCGTTGCCGGCTAATGCTAGCTAGCATGAGTCAATGGACTGAACACAGAGTAGCGCTGTTAGCTAAAACTTAAGAGGAGTCTGTGTGGCTATGAGGCAACATGAATTGACCTTGTTGTGACGGTTGCTGGATCAGCTAACTATCTGTTTAAATGCCTTGTTGCTGGTGACAGAACGCGGTTAGGCCATTGTCAAAGGGTGACTTGCACAATTACCGGCAACACTGGCTAACGTTAGCACGGGAGCTATTGCTCTGGCACAAGTCATATCATCGCTGTTTCCTTTTCATCGGCCACCGCTCAGTCCGTCGCAACTCTATCGACAAATTCAGGAAAGACGTACCTGCAAATTCCAGCCGGCGGACTCCAGGAAGAACCGGGCCCTCTCCTCATCGACATCAGTAACTGCGACGAACTCCCTAACAGACTCCTCTTGGCTCGCCATTTTGATTTGCTCCCCCAACGACTCGTCCGCCTCCACCTGAGGAAACAAGCAACAGATGTTGGTTCCCATCTGGTCCAAAACCGAGGACTACAACCACAGAGCTGAAACAAACTTGTTAAATCGAAATTGGTAAGCCACCGTTTGGTTTTCAACGGTTGTAACTGTATCAATTAACAATATTCGAGACATTATTTCAATAGAAGGTAGTCTGATTTTGTTAGTAACAAGTTTCTGCTGCTGCTAACATCCTTTTGACCACTGGATGGCAGTGTATCCACAGTTAATATCAAACATAGGGCTTGTCTGTGGAAGAAGGTTTCGGGTTTCACTCAGGAAACAGAGAACTGCTCATATGTTCATGTTCTGCACATATGTTTTTAAATAAGGTATGAAATGGGTAGCTTTTTATCACAACCTTATTATATGAACATGAATGAGAGGCCGTCTATTGGTCATTTTGGTTCAAATTTAAAACAAGATCATGATTATTATTATTATTATTATTATCATTATTATTATTATTATTATTATTATTATTATTATTATTATTATTATTATTATCATCATCATCATTATTATTATTATTAATATTATTATTATCGTATTTTTTCTCCAATGAGTCTTGATTTCTCAGTTATTTGTCTTGATTGTGGTGGTGCTGCCTATACAAATTATAAAGACTTTCAATTCATCTCGTCTCATTAATGTCATCCCGATCTGACACATCCATGTGAAACCACAAAGCCTCTCAAACAGCAATCGCATCCTAATCTGCATTTTATCACACTTTTCATCTCCTATCGATGGCTTGGCTTCTTGTGCAAGTTCCTTGTGAAAGTAGATGCTGATTTAAGTGTGAGACAGCACACCTCTGAAAACAAGGAAATCTGATTACTGGATGATAAGCAGATGGAGGGAAGATTCCCATGGGAGACACCTTTGTACCCCTAATAAGGTGCCTGGTGGGCTGGTCAAAGCAATAAGTACCAGATGGATCGGGAGCATCTTAATTGTTTCTAGGGGGAAAGGGTGAAAGGGATTTTCAGCTGTTCACTGATGGTTGTTTGATCTTCAAGGCTAATTAATCTGTAGCATAGTGAGAAAACCATGTTGTCACCTCATCACGTGTTCTCGTCTGAACAAAAAAAAAAACCTCACAGTGCATAACAATGGGATTTAAACACTGGTGTTTATATATTATTTCCCCTTCAGATGTTTCTGCTTCAGGGTCTTTGTGATGAGGCAACATCTCCCAGACACAAGGCAAGAAAGGGAAAAGCAATGGTATGAAGGCTTGGAACAGAAAGAGGAAGAGGAGGACGACGTTTAGACATATAGACTCGTGCATTATGAGTAACATGATGATTCTGTCAGAAATAATAATGCCTTACAATTCATTAAAGGCAACAGTATTACAAACAAGCATTTGACCTAAAGCCTCGCACTGCTTGTGTTAACGGAAAGTTATGGGTAAGGAAAACAGGAAGCATTCGCCATAACTCAGGTGATTGACAGCTGTGCAACCTGAGGATTTATGTGTGTATTGATGTATGTGCATATGTTAGTGCATTTATCTTCCCATGAGATTTAGAGGTGTTGTTGTAGAGTAACATTACCGAGAGTATATAGTTACAGCAGGAGAGAAGCAGACACCGGCTTGTCAGCAGAGGTTAATCCCAATGTCAGAACGACAAAAGAAATGTCTGAAGACACGTCAGAAAGTATTTCACACACGATGTATGCAGTGCCAGTGAGTGACTCAGTGAACCTGATGGTGTATGAATGCATGAAATCTTGTCCCTGGCGGAGCTGTACAATCAAATATGGACATTTTGAGTTTGGTTTGCTGCTTGAGAGTTATAATCAGAGTTATTTCACCTGAACATAGAGTCACTATACTTTAAAGAGTAACTTAACTCCCTCACCATTTCTTCCAGATGAAAGCCAACGCTTATTTACTTCGTCACCATAAAAACTAGAAACAGAAAAACAGCTAGCATGGCTCAACGATAGAAGCATGTCGACCTGACCTCTTGTCTTGTAATACCACGGTGATCCTCAAGAGGCGATAGTGAGTCGCAACAGAGACGCACCCGAGTGATGCGCCTCAGACTCTGTAGTTACAGTGTGTAACTGTATCTGCTATAAATGTTTTGTCAGCCTGAGATATCAACCCTGATGATGCCATAGTGACTTCACAAGGGTTCTTTCGTGTTGGAGACTACAAATATACAGAAATATTGAGCTATAAATGGAAGATTTGGAAATTTAACGAAATACTCTATTGAGCTGTTGATTCAATTTGGAAGTCTGCGTTAGCGAGGTCCAGTTTGACTAAGTCACAATCCGAATCTTGGTATAGAAATATCTTCTGTACTGTTTTTTTAGTTTAGCCTAAGTCCCATCCGCTTACATGGAGGGGGTGCAATACTGCAACGAACCACCAGGCGATCGTTTCATTTTGGAAGAGCTGATACTGTCTATTAGTATACATGCCCTTTAATTTGTATTATTTGTAAAATAACATGACATTTCGGTACATCAGTTTAAAATCTCTCTAGCAGCATGCATAAATCAAAGTAATTTATGACCTTACATGTCTATTGAGATTATTTGACCTTTTTTCCAGAAAAACACACCCCTATGACATCTAACGTACCCAAGCCTGGTAGTTTAACCCCGAGAGACCTGCACAGCATCTTAAAACCAGGTGAAATGACAGCTCGTAAAAGCTGTTGTAGGAGGTTGATTGTGACACTCAACCTGAGCCGGAACATCCCTGGTAGTGACTCCTGACAGTTATTTAGTGCAGGTTGGGTCTCTCTCACCTCACCCTGATCAGAGCTTGGCACGTTGTTGTAATACTTAAACAAGGGAGGTGAAAAGGAGCTTTATTAAAGAAGAACCACCTTATTTCATGCTTCTTGTTTTTTGTCCTCTTATATTCAAAATGTGTAGCACTACAAATGTTAACGACGACACATGCATTATCATATATCTTCCACTGCCAGGGTGAAGACAAAGATTACTACAAACACTTCAGACAGTTCCCTTTAAATGATGTGGTTTGTAGATATCTAACAGAAAAGTAAAATTTTATTTGTATCCGTCCTCCCTCTGCCGCTGGAGTGTCAGGCAGCACAATATATGTCACTGGCCTGCAGGCAGGCAACAGCTAGTAGTGACAATACTGTCTGAGGGGTCAAGGCCTTGTGTTAAGATAACAGCCTGGCTAAAGGTCAACAGAGTTACAAACCTTTTGTGCTTTAGAGACGAATATGAAAAACAAGACTGCACATGATGTATGAGCAAAGACAATTGCCTTTCTGTGTTGCCTCATGAATCCCATTTTTGCTATTTCCACAGAAAATATTCCTTTACCCCAGGTTAGCAGTAGGGATGTGTTTGCTAGGTTCTGTGTCGAGGGGCCGGTGGAGGTTTGGACCCCTCGCTTAGATACTTGTTCTGCCTGTATCAATATCATCCACCACAATCTTACCTCGGTATTCCCCTTGGGGAGGTACGTTAAAAAGCACCAGACACCACCATAGAAGGTCGGGTGAAGCCAGCGCCAACAATGGTTGCCCCGAGGGTCGCTGTCAAAGTGGGGCTTTGTTCCCACCCATCGACACACTCACTATAATCACTAACGGTCAAACCTCTTTCGTGGGATCGTGAGTAATTGACTGATGGTGACTGAGTCTGGGTGGTTGATCATCACCACCTGTCAGCTGCTATGAACCTATAAGTCTTCAATGCAATTTCTCATATTATGATGGTATCAGCATGCAATGTTGAGAAGAAATACTCAAAGCCTTTGAAGCTTCCTCTGCCAAAGAGGTCATGTTTTTTCCAGCGTTGGTTCGTCTGTGTGTTACCAATGATTATGCATAAACTATCAGATCAATTTTGCTGAACTGGTTGGAGGGGTGTAGCACGGACCAAGGAAGAAACCATGAAA
>CAAKHC010011247.1:0-10669 GCA_901007825.1 Macroramphosus scolopax
CAGTCACGTGACAGCAGGAGAAACGTCACAGGAACTTACCTGTCCTGAATTTGCTGTAAGTGCCGTTGTCCTGCGTGACTTTGCGTCCGGAGCAGAACGCCAGTCCTCGCTCTCGCCACCTGCCAGCAAACACAACGTGACCCCTGTGACCTCTGTAGCGCCACTAGTTAAACTGTAACAGCAGTAACTAAGTTTTCCTGATGATTGAAGTTGCTGCTTATTTACTGTCCCTGTTTTTAAATGTGTGAGATTCACCTGTGAAAAGTGAAGATGATGAGAATCAGCAGCAGTGACACCAGATCAGTGAGAATCCACATCAGGTTGTAATCGTCTGGAGTCTGGCAGGAAGAGAAAGGACGTTTCTTAAAAACAATTTGATTAACGGGTAAATATAAGAAGGTTTAAGTCACATTTACATTTCAACTGAGGAAAACCGCTCTGCTGCTGAAGTACAACACGACCCGGTTGGCTCAGTCGGTAGAACATGAGACGGAGAGTGAGAGACTCTTAATCTCAGGGTCGTGGGTTCGAGCCCCACATTGTGCGCAATGACTTCAAACAGGTGAAGTGACTCACCATGAGAAACAGAGGCCCTCTCATGGTGCGGAGGATCTGGGGGGCGTTGGTGGTGACCGAGTGGACTCCGCTGCACCAGGCCAGTGAGTAGAGCCACGGCTGGCTGATCACATACAGGTTGGTGGTGATGTTCACTGCTGCGTACTCACTGCACACAAGAGAGGACAAGTCAGGCCGTGTTACAGGAACAGCAGCAGACACACACACACACAGACCTGGTGAGCTGGGCGGACATGGAGCTGTAGTGGAGGTTGAGTTTGACGATGCGGTTGCTCTGCAGCTCCTCTAGAGGGAGCCGACTCCCTGAAGTCTGCTGGAGGTCTGGACTAAGTTCCTGGACCAGAGTGCGCAGCTCTGAAGGCAACCACAGCACCTGGTGAGAGAGAGTCACCCAAGTTTGTTTTAGGTTTGCTGCACACCGAAAACACACAAAGACTCACCTGAGACGAGGGAATGGACGACTCGTTCTGGATGACCTCCAGCGTGCGGTGGATCCACGTGTCTCGGTAAGGGTGACCCACGGGAGGTCGATAGAGGTCAAAGATCACCAGTTTGTGTGTCCGAGCTGCCAGCTGGAGGAATGCCAGCAGGCTGCAGACGGACTGGTTTCCTGCCCGCCGCCGGTCCTCCGCTCCCAGAGAACCAGCTGTACCGAACGGATTGTTCTGGAAGGGACAAACATCAATATCTAATTAATGCTCTGACATAACATGCTGGACAATAAGCTGTTGGATGATTTGACTCACAGAGAGGAACCAGGCGCCGGCGTTCAGCCGCTCGAGCTCGGCCCAGGTGAACATGGCAGCCGAGGTGTCGGTCTGGTTGGGAAAAACATGTTGGATGTTGGTGGTGCGCCGCAGAGTGCGATCGTGCATCAGGAAGGGCACCCCGTCGTAGCTGTAACCATGACAACGTTACATACAGCCGTGTACAATCCAGTTTAGCATTTACCAGCTGCTGACTGACCTGATAGTGACGTCCGTCTCCAGACCTTCACTTCCAGCCTCCACGGCCTTCTCAAACGACATCAGTGTGTTTTCAGGAGCAAGCTGCAAACAGATAATCAATAACAACGTCTCATCAGTGCATCCTCATGCATAGACAATATACTGTATATATAATGGTCAGTGCTCCGGACAAAGTGGACGGGAAGAAAGTGGAGGTTTGAGGAGGTTTGCAAGTTCTCCCACTTAAAAAGATGAGAGGTCTGTAATTTTCATCACAGGTCAACAACTATGAGAGACAGAATGAGAAAAGAAATCCACACAAAACCCACTCCGCCACCAGGGACTCCAGTCCTGCAGTGCCAGACGTGTCCCACTGCTTCAGCCAGGACGTGTCCAGGCCCGTCTGAGGTTTGCTGGAGAACATTTGGATGATCCAGAAGAGGACTGAGAGAATGTGAGATGGTCTGATGAAACCAAAACAGAACTTTTTGGTAAAAACTCAACTCGCCGTGTTTGGAGGAGAAAGAATGCTGAGTTGCATCCAAAGAACACCAAACGTACTGTGAAGGACGGGGGTGGAAACATCTAGCAAAGGGAGCAGGACGACTGATCCGTGTAAAGGAAAGAATGAGGCGCCGTGTATCGTGATAACCTCCTTCCATCAGCAAGGACATTGAAGATGGAACGTGGCTGGTCTGTCGGCATGACGATGATCCCAAACACATCGCCCGGGCAACGAAGGAGCGGCTTCATAAGAAGCATTTCAAGGTCCTGGAGGGCCCAGCCCGTCTCCAGATCTCAACCCCATAGAACATCTTTGGAGGGAGTTGATAGTCTGTGTTGCCTAGCGACAGCCCCAAAACATCACTGCTCTGGAGGAGATCTGCATGGAGGAACGGCCCAAAACACCAGCAGCAGGGTGTGAAAACCTTGTGAAGACGTACAGACAGGATTTTGTTTCTCATTCTGTCTCTCATAGTTGATGTTCACCTGTGATGATCAGTTACAGGCCTCTCTCATCTTTTTAAGTAGGAGAACTTGCACAATTGGTGGCTGACTAAATACTTTTTTTCCCCACTGTATACGGTTTATGATTTCAGAGTTTCACTAGTGATGACATCATGGAGGAGACGATGGATGACGGAGGCTTCATGCTCACCATGGGTGCTCCTCTGTGGCCGATGAGGGCCGGTGGGGGGCCCAGGGCCCCCTCCTGCTTGATACACGGTGAGTGTAATCCGAGGGGCACCAAGTAGAGGGCAGACAGGACGGACAGGTACACCCCCATGATCAGACCCCGTCCTATTAAATGAACAGACCCCCCATTTCGGGGGGATTAACAGCATTAACAAAATCAAAACGATTCTACGTCAACTCTAACTCATTTTATGAATGAATCACTTTAATATCACCGTTGCCATGACGCTCCTCACCTCTGCTGTTCATGCGAAAGAAATGCAAAGCTATCGGCCAGGCCAGCGCCGTCATCAGTAAGACTCCGCCCACGTGCAGGTAAGGAGCCGTTACCTGGTCGGGATGCAAAACAAACAATCAGCCTTCAGGAGAGGAAACCAGCAGGGGGGTGATGGGAGGAGCTTCACCTGGAAGGAGAGGAGCAGCGTCTTCCATTCTTTACCCCACAGGTCAGACAGGACGGCCGTCGCTGCCACGGCGAACGTCAGACTCACCAGGATCCCGATCTGACACACAAATCATAGTCATCACTTTATATCAGAGGACCGGGGGTCTTCCCCCGGGGGGGGGCAGTTCAGTGATCAGAGCTGCAACACTTGGATCAACATCAACTTCCTGTTTGTGTCGTGGATGTAAAGGACGGAGAGAACAGATTTACCTTGTGACTCCAGTGTAAATAGAGTTTCTGGCCCTCAGACAGTAAACACACAGCCAGCAGCTGCACACAGGAAGAAGACAGACACACACAAGTTAACGTTTCTATCGTCCCACAACTTCTTCAATATCTTGCTGATTTACGTTTGGATTAAAAAAGATTGTCTTTGCATTAAATTGAGCTTTGGGGATCTTTTGGAGTCGCTGTCAGCAGCTTAGTGGGAGCAAACTGCTCCGGGACGGATGTGATCTACCAGAAGGGGACAAACTGCTGCATGTGACCCCCCCGGGGCCCCACACAGATCCTTATCAAGAGGGCAGATGTAGGAATGTCTGTAACCACGGAGGAAAAATCAGGATTGATGTCCACAGATCTGCTGTTCACCAAGTCTAGACATGTTTTCTATGAAACTACACTGGTGCACAGCAGCTATGAAGGTACTGGAGGAGCTACAGGAACTAAAACAAACACCCGAAACCTTCTGGTCTGCAGGACCTGCAGCTGTAGGATTAATAACAGGGAGCAGTCGGTGCCTGGTGCAGAGCCGAGAGCCGGATGTTCTTCAGTATAAACATCTGTGTTCCTTATAGACCTGTGAGCTCCTCTCACAGATTAACGTGGACTCGGTGAGATTTAACCTGGTGTGAGATTATCTATTAATCTCTGTTAATGACTTTCATATTATCTCCGTTGATCTGGAAGGTTCTGTTATTTTTAGTTCACCCACATAGCGACCAGAAGAAATGAGGAATGATGCACCTGAAGACAAGAAGACATGGACGGATTGGATCAACTATACTGCCAACGCTTAACAAACAGGACTATTATGCCAGATTTGCATTATCTGTTCCCCTGTTACCAAATCATACAGACCCCCTCCCTTCAGAACAACTGGAGGACAGTTCCGGCATCTATTGAAGATATTAAAGGACGAGATGTTGGTCTACTTTTCTTCCATGAAACTCGGGCTAGCTGATGTCTGGTGCTGGTGGAAGAAGGTTCTGAGAGCGTCTGATCAAGCAGTTGGACAGGAACTTGTGTCCTGATCCAACTGGTGATACCTTTTACTCTCATGTCTCTGCAGAACAGAACCCTTTGACCGACAACAGTTTACCTCTGTGCAGCGTCTTCCCTTGTTGCCTGGCAACCTCACCGTGACAGCGAGTCCAGGAGTCACTGCCCCCGTTTGTCGAGGACTAATTACAGCAGTATCATTTCTCCTTAATAAATGATTAATATAAAAACCCTCGGGAAGGTTGCAGGCAGGTAGACCGACATCTCATTACATGGAATTCATTCAGAAAGCCAACAGGTGTGTGTGAGCGTCTCACCATGAGCACGGTGATGTAGGTGAAGAAACCTGCAGCGATGACCAGCAGCACCACAGACCAGGGAAACCAGAAGCCCATGTTCCCAAAGTTGAACCTGCGCAGTCAGAGAGATGTACGATGTGTTTGATGATGATGATACCAGGCTGCTACAAAGCACTGAGGCGTCATGTTCTACCACCTCGATCCTACAGAGTTAACCATGACTGTTAATCTGTGAGCTTAGCATCGATTTATAATAACACAGATTCATGTTGCACTGATGAACATCAGTGTGAGTTTGACTCCACCCACCAGTCAAAGTCATTGTAGTCGTTCTTCGCTTGTCCCCAGAAGTAGAGGAACACCAGCGTTACGCAGAAAGCCGCCACGAGCAGAGCAAAGCTGGCGCCTTCCAACTGTCGAGACACAATGACACGGGTTTGATTTAATGCCCTGTCGTTTTCTATTGCCTCGTTTCCATGGTGACAAATGACTGTTGAGTGACCCCCGTCCGGATGAGGAGAGAGGAATGGGGAGTATATAAACTATAACTGTTATCTCTGCGTCAGCACAGTTCGCAGGGTGATAAGAGCTCCTGACATGTTCCCAATCGTTGTTCAGTCTTCACGACTCGACCGTTACTCCGATGCAAAGACGGCTCGCTTCAATGAGCAGAAAAATCCATAAGAAGCGAGATATATTTACCTCGTCCTCACTTAAAGAAAATCATTTCAATGTTGTATTGATTTGTTCTGTCGTCTTCCAGCCTGCTTTAATGATTCATGTTCTCCTAGAACATTTCATTACCTCCACCAAGGACGTTAGGTTGTGCTCTTGTTTGTGTGTGTGTTAACAGCATGAAGTAAAGGGGCAGTACGTGCACCTCAGTATTGGTCCTTCACTGACCTTGTTGCAGCAGCAGCCTCCGGGCGAAGCGCAGCTCCTCTCGTAGCGTCTCCACCGGCAGCCGTACAGACCGGCCAGACACGACACGAGGGGCTGGTGCTCGTAGCGCCGCAGCAGTTTACCACGAAGACCATGAAGCTGCCCGAACTGCAGCTGGGACAACGTGGACGCCATGACTCACACACACTCCGACGCACTCTACATCCTGCTAGGCTGGAACACAGACAGATGGAAACACTGCTCACTCCTTCTAAACAATCTTTACAGCGATGGGATGAGAGTCGGACACAATATAAATAATTTACATGAGAGTGACAGTGCTTGTTTGTGCAGATTTTAAAGAAAATCCTAAGAATCTTGGCAGGAAACCAGACCAAACAAAAGTTTAACAAACGCAGAACTTTGTTATCGTAGACTATTGTTAGTGTTTTTGTTCTTTTATGCAGGAAATCACCAGAAATATCTTCCCAGCTCTCCACCGAAGGAGAGTCAGACTCTCCTGCACCTCATCCGCTTGTCCTTCCCCGTCAGACTTTTTCAGATAAGAAAAGCTCTTGTGCAACTCAGGTCACCTTTGGAACAATGGACATTTCACATAGCTGTAAAAATCTGGAACAGATTTATCTCCTTGTGGAAGTAAAATCACATAATTAATGTACTTCACAGTTTTCAACTGATATGTAGTAACATGACATGCAAAGGCCGTACAGTCTGAATCGCCTTGGAAATCCCCCCAACAGAAAAATAAACGACTACAGTCTATAGATCTGTTGTGGTATTCCCACTGGATTATCAGACTGCCTTGAGACTGCTGATCATAAACTCATAATTTACTAACTCTTAGAGGAGTACGAGTTTAGTGCAGAATTAATCATCTGTAGTAGCAACAAGTGAGTGAATTAACATATAACAGTGTTTGTAGTCTGACAAAAAACACATTGTATGATGATACCCTAATACTCTTTGTTCAAGTGAAGCTGCCAAATTCCGTTCAATTATCTGTCATTTCAAGCGTCAGAGCGCCGGACTAGGTAATATGCAAATAGGATGATCTAACTTTGCATCTCATTTTGCACATCTGAATATGTGTTTTATATGTGAGCCGAGTTGAGGTCTGGAGTCCAATACATCCTTCAAGCTGTAAAAATGTATATAATCTGCTCTGCGACTTTGCCAGCAAACACATTCTACTCAAAGTGACCGATTTTTACATTGAAGTTCGGTGATGCCTCCAAACGAGAGAAAGAAACGGGTCCTATTGATACAGCTAATAGCTTGAGGATGAAATGATCCTAAACACACGGACACAAAAGCCGCTTCGGTATCTGGGAAGTAGTCTGATGTCATGCGGGTGTTCCTACCTCCAGGTCGGTTCTGCCTCCCGGTAAACAGCGGAGAGAGAGAGAGAGCCACAGGGCGCTGCTCCTCCTCGGTTATCCGTCCGAAGCAGGTGGCCTCAGATTAAGATGTGTCAAGCCCCCCGGAGTTACTCACAGGAGGACAGGAAGCTAAATCCTCTCTATTTAGAAATATTACATTTTTACTGTGAAGTTAACTCTTAACTTTCCTGGATCGAATAACGGACGTCGTGAAACGTGACAACAGCATATTAGCGTCTTTACAGTATATTTAGCTTGTTGTGACAACACAGGGCCGTAGCTATGTAGTGAGAAATGGATGTTGGCGAACATTTGCCAAAAGGGGGGGGGGGGGATTAAAACGTAATTTAATTGCCTTATTTTGAAAGTGGTCACGGAAATGAATATGTAGTAAATTCTAATCTGCTTTACACTTGTGAGTGTAAGTGTGTGTTGATGCTCTCTGAGTCTCTGAACAACCGACTGGCAACTGCCACCTGCAGCCACAGTGATGCACACACATTACATTTATTTTGTATTATTATTATTTTCAATAAATCTAAATTGATTTTTAATAGGTTTGGGGCCACAGAAGAAAAACTTATTATTATTACTCACTTATTTACGTATTTCCCACAACTTGTTTTTACAGTGGCCTTAATCCTCTTCCTTACACCTGCAATTGTTGTTGAGGGCATTTTCAATTCTTTTGGCCCTGAACTCTGAAGTGTGTCAGACACAGTCACCGCCAGACTCCTGATCCCTCTGCAAACAAGCTTAAGTGTTACATAATTTAATATCCTGTTCATTCTTGTAAAATAAAAGCTGTTTCCCAATATGTCGACTGCAAATGGATTTTTCTAAAATATTAGCATATAAAGCTTATTCTTGAATTTGTTGCAGCTTTCTTGCCAGTTATTTTTTTATTTATCATGACTATACATTAGATACGAAGCGATGGGAATAAAGCACCCGAGTTAAGCAGACAAAGGTTTTATGGGGAAACAGCCTGTCCAAAAAACAACAATGCCAATCATTAATTAAATATTAAAATGGTTGTCTAGCTTCATCTTAGCAAAGAAATGATGTGGCTTTATCAGGGTCTTGAAGTGATCCTTAATTAATTTTGGCTTTTGGATAGTTAACAGTTTCCCCTTTACAGCCATGTGAAGCTAACCCACTAAATCCCAATCAAACCATCAAATACTAACTTTTCCTTATGCAAAGTATTAAACTATAATAATAAATCTATTCATATATTGAGGAAGTTATATGTATTCCACCTCTGCCCGGTTGAATATGTAATAGAGTGAAATTTGAGTGAATATTGAATTGCATAGTACTTATACTTACTCCAGTCTGTGTAGGGGAAAACACAGCCCGCGTCCTCCATTCAATATACACGATTTGAATGAGAGAAGACGTCTGTGTATTGTTTCACACTATTTCCCCCTGTTTCAGGGGTACAACAAATACAATGAACTGGCTGTAGGATCTTTTCGATTGAGTCCACACTTGTGCTTTTATTTTGAAAGCCGCGACAGTATTACTTCCTGTTACGTAAAGCGATTTGACGCTGCTGCGGCAGCGAAGATCAACTCACTGAACTTTGACGTTGTGCAGGAGTGTTGTCGAGTGGACTGTAGAGTCGCCCCGGTCGTTAGGGTTTGAACAACCGGAGCGATGACTGACCTGTGGGTTTCCCTGGGGGTGTTGGGATCTGCGTTGCTCCTCAGCGAGGTGACCCGCCGCACGGCTGCTCATCTGTTCCCCGGAGCTTATTGGATTTACCTCCTGGAAGCGGCGTCCACCTTCCAGCTCTGCGCCTGCACTCATGAACTAAAACTATTCGGGGGATCGGTGCCGCTGGAGCTGCCGGTCAGCCTGACGATCACATACACCATGACCGTCATCCACTTGCTAACTTTCCGGGAAGCATCGTGCAACCCCAGCGGGGCTCTCGAGAGCGTTTGCCGCGGGACCCGCAGCTTCAAGGCGGCCATTGGGCTCATAGTTTGCCAGTTCGGCGCTGCTGTTGCCGCGCAGGTTTTTGCCGCGTCCGTCTGGTCGCTGGGACTGTCCGACGTGCACTCCAGGCACCAGAAGTTCGGGTTCAGGTGCTTCGACCCGCTCGGTGGGACCGTGTTGGAGGCGGCTGCTGTGGAGCTGGCCTGCGCGTTCATCGTCCAGTCTGCCGCCATGCACGTCCACAAGCTGGACGAGAAACTCCGCGTCCACTTCTTGGCCGCCGTGATCACCGGGCTGGTTTACGCAGGTGTGTTGAAGTTCACCTGATGACCAACGAAGAAAACCAAAACATGTTCACGTTGAAAAAGATGCGACCAGTGCATTTATTCAATAGTTTCCCTTTCGATATTATATTTTGTCTGTAAAGATAAATATATCTGATAATAATATCACCTGTGAACACATTCTGGTCTGGTCCGTCATAAACATTGATAACAACTTAACTGCTGATCATCTGCCTCATTAGACTGAATCTGGCACAGCTCGTAAAACAAGTTGTTCATTTACTAGCTCCTATCAATAAAAAAAAGTTTATTTATATCGGAATAAACTGCTGTAATCTGGCTCTTTTGCCCTCAGAGATGAATCAATCTGATTCTGAGTCGTCCAGAAACATGTAACGTGACTCTGAAGAACCAGGATGCGAATGTAACCTGAATGTAACCTGAATGTTCCAGTAGGTTCCTGTTCAGTAGAAGAACACCAGTCAGTGGTTCTCTGTTTGTTTCCCTCCTTCTGTGCAGGTGGAAGTATCTCCGGGGCCATGTTTAACCCCGTCCTGGCCTTCTCCGTCCAGTTCCCCTGCAGCGGCCACACCTACCTGGAGTACTGCTTCGTCTACTGGCTGGCGCCTCTCTCAGGTGAGGAGCAGCGGTGGAAACAACCCGGCTGCTGCCTGTCGCCTCGCATCACATCTCTTCTTCATATCATCATCATCATCATCATCATCATCATCATCATCCGTCTCTAATGAGTCACAGGACTGGTTCACATATCTGCATCACAGTAACTTCATGTATCTTCCACGTGTGTGTGCAGGTGTGGCGAGCTGCATCCTGCTGTTCGAGAAGATCGTCCCTTTCCTCTCCGGAGAGAGCACGATGGGGCGGGAGGTCCGTGCCGGCCGGAAGCAGAAGATCCCATAGCTGCAGAGGGGACCAGACCATCCAGAAGTCTGGGAGGATAAAAACCAGCTGGTCTCTGTTCCTGTTTGTTCCACCAGGAACACCTGAGCGATCCGCACATGCGCATCACCGGAACCAACTGTGAAAGCTGCCAAAGATTTCACCAGAATGTCAAGAAAATGTTTGATTGGTTTCAAGATTAATCAACTAAATCATGTTGCTGCTCTTTCCTCCAGTCGGCCTCTTGATTGAATGTAAAGATAGTTCATGATGAATGTTTGACGATGTGTTTCATTTGTCCTCAAACTACTCAAACTACCAAAACTAGTTTTATTTTTTGGTTCATGTCATTTTTCAGGCTGAGAAGAAGCGATTTACTGAATTATAAATTAATTTAATTCAAACGGCTTGTAAAAGACAAAACAGATGTGAAAACAACTACAAACTGCTGCTTCACCTCCACTAAGAGCCGAACGCTGCCCGAGGTTAAAGGGCAATTTGCACAAACTAATGAAACACAAGTGGATCTAATTATCTGTGTATTTTCACTTTAGAAACTTATGTTTGTATT
>CAAKHC010011248.1:0-14936 GCA_901007825.1 Macroramphosus scolopax
AAAAGTATCCAAGCAAATGGCCCACCTGGAGGTCCATGAGAGGTCTGATGGATCCTCGATCTGCATCTCCCCGACCCATCTCACGGCTCACTGGTATGGGAAGAAGACCGGGTCTGTCAGATGGGTGTGGAAGTCTCTGGAGGGGGGGCTGATGAGGGATGTGAGGGTGTGAAAAGATATCACCTCCAACCCCAGGCCCTTCCATTCTCCTCAGCTTTCCAGGTGGAGACCCAAGTAAGGAGCCTCTTTCTTCACCCACCCTCCTCCGACCATCTACTGGAGAAGGAGGTCGGTGAGGTGGGAGTCCATGTTGGTGGGGGATGGGAAGGAGGCCACCACCGTGAGGAAGATCTCTCCTCCCTCGAATGTCGTGGCCAGGTCGAAGGCTGTCGTGCAGAGAGGGATGTGGTAGAGGTAGGTTCTGGGGGGGCAACGGAGGGGTCTTGAGCAGGGCAGGTCTCACTGCAGAACTTTTACTCTTTTCTTTTTTAGAGGGAGTTGTGTTGTGGACTTCTTCTGATTTGGATTTAGTGGTCTTTGATGGTTTAGCAGCTGAGGAGGAATCTTTCTTTTTAGGCGTTACTATATCTACAGTCTTCCTCTTCACCTTGTCACTTTTTACTTTCACTGCCTCTGTTTTTACTTTAGCTTTCACCTTCAGACTCTTGTCCTTCTTGGTCTTGTCAGAGTGAGTCTTCGATGTTGGCTTGGCTGTGGGTTTCGTGGGTGCAGCAGTGCTTTTCGAGGCCGGGCTCTTCGTGGCTGAAGTGCCAACTGGAGGCTTTGAGGAGATGGGAGGAGTTTTATTAAGCGACAGGATTTCGTCCATTGGTTCATCTCTGACAGGTGTAGCATCACCTCTGTCGACCGACTGCTGTGATGCCTCAGGCTCTTCACCGCCTTTCTTCTTTTTCACTTTCTTTGTCTTTAGGACTTTACTGTTGGACTTGGTCCCTGATGATGAAGATGATGGCGGATGGTGAGAAGGCACAACTTTCTCTTCTCTTCCTCTTCTTCCCCGCCCCTGAGGGGAGTATTCTCTGGCTAATGGGGACATTCTGTCTCTCTCCCTATCTCTGCTGCCACGACCTCTGTGATGCATCGACGCATGCTGGTTGTCATAGTCTTTGTAGTATTTATTGTACCAGTCTCTGTAGTTCTCCCACTGTCGGTAATTATCTCTTTCCCAGCGTTCATGGCCTCCAGGGCTTGGACCCTTCATTTCATAGGGGGCTGGCTCTCGAGGAGGTGGCTTTCGTCCACCAGGGCTGCGGCCTCGGTAGGCACCTGGAGAGCGAGACCGTGACCTAGACCTGTAGGGTCCTCCAGCTTCGGCTCCCTCCCAGCTCCCCCCAGGTCCCCGAAAGGATGGAGGAGTCCTTGAACCAGAGCGTCGATAACCGTAGGACCTTGAACGACAGCGGGACCTCGTCCGTGAGCGCCCATAACTGCGTCCATTACGTCGAGAATAAGGAGAGTGAGGATAAGACCGTCCATGGGAACGTGAACGGGAGCGGGATTGACTTGGAGAATAGGAATAAGACCTAGATCTTGATCTAGATCTTGATCTAGAGCGAGAGTACGATCGACTGAATGGAGAGCGACTGTATGACCTGGACCTAAGAAAATGTTTGAGAGGAGAAAGAGGGAAACAAGGGGAGAAAGAACGCAGATTAGGTAAACCGTGCAGGCGGGAAGGATGATGTGTAAAGACTCTTTTGAAAGCAAAAATCACAATTGTAATGAACTCAAAAGGATGTTACCTGGAATAAGACGGTCTGCGCCTCTTTGGTGGTACTTTTGCCTTCATAAGTCCCTTTTGGAAGTCTTTAGCAAATTCATCCAGTTTCGATGTAACTCTGTGTACACAAAGATAGAAACACAGTTTATTGTACAGAGGTGAAAATTCTGACTCAATTGATTTTAAGCAAAAGACCTTGACCACGCTTGTGCTGGTAGACACAAACAAATGGCAACACCAGGTCCAGACCACACACTTTGTACAACTGGGCACTCTGAAGCATCGGGGTATTGTGCAGCAGTGCACACTGTACTGTGATCTGATCAATCTCAGTCCTCAAAGAGGTGGTGCAGGCCACTACAAGCATTTTAGGAGAACAGTAGTAAACAATCTGTGCAGAATATTTTGCTGCTGAGCTTACTGAAATAAACATTAAATGTTTGACATTTGAGTCTCTGACGATCTGATTGAAAGTGCATTTCCAAGAGAGGAAATAAGTGACTCACTTGTCCTGTCGGTGGTGTCGCGGTCTGTAGAAATCTTCTTTTGAGACCGGGGGTTGACCGAGGGGAGGTGGAAGAGGGAGGAGAGCTGGCTGGACACCAGGGGCAAGCCAGGGAGGGTTGACCCCTGGAGGTCCAGAGATATAGACAGGCTGGGGCTGGTAACCGATAACAGGAGGAGGGACAAGGCCGGGGCCAGAGTAAAGAGGTGGGTAGGCCTGTGGTGGTGGTGGGTACATGGACGGTGCTGCATAGATTGGAGGAGGAGGTAAAGGAGGTGGCGCTGTCTGGAGGTGAGTGGAGGGGGGCTCCCCTCTACCTCTGTAGGACCTGACATGTGATGTAACGGAGAGGGATACAACGTTAGATGAGATTGAAATATTAAATACAAACTTTGAATCTATCAAACAGTATAATAGAGGTTTACCTGTCCCACTGTCTGCCGACTCCTCTGTGAGACTGGTGGGGCAGCGACTGGTGGCCTGATGGTGCACAGAGACAGTTACTCGTTACTGAAGGTCCTTCCTTTCATACTCACTTGAATAACAGTCAGCTCCTTACCTGATGAATGAGGAGGCCTTACAGGTGGTGGGGGCCCAATGATGGATAAGTGGTAGTTCTGTGGGAGGAATTGTAGGTTAGTAATATGTATGCTAAGGTTAGCTAAAATTAGCTTGTAACAGATTCTCATCTGCACAGGTAAGAGTTTCACTGGGGGAAATGCTTCACATTTTGCAGGAACATCCTGATCACATTCACATTGACAAAAGCTGTCCAGTTCAACCACAGTCTGCTCTGTGGGCCACTGGGAAGCTGCACTGGAGCAGATTGAATTAGGGGCTTTAGTCAAGAGCACCTCAGTGGTTGTAATGCAGAAGGGGTAACCTCGGCTCCTCACTTTCCCTGCACAGATTTCTCATTTCTGGAGGATTTAACCTACCATGCATTTTCCAACCTGGCTCTTACTAATAATTGGATGGATCTCTAATTGGATTTAACATGGATCTACAACTGCAACAACAAAAAAAAGGCACTCACCTGTGATGTAATTTCAGCAGTTCCCGGTGGTTCTGGTGTCGCAGTGCGCTCCGGGTCCGACTCTCTAACACACAGACACATAAATTATAACAAGTGAAAATGCCCCTTGACTGGAAAATTCTATATATTTTTAAATGTTCTGGAATATTTTGGTATATTTCGGTGTACACATCATATTATTGTGTAAACTCACCCTGGCGGGGGTGGTTCATTCTGGCTGGCGGGGTGTATAGGAGAATGGGGGTCGACAGCTGGGGAAGCAGCTGGTGAAGCGTCTTTTTCTGCATCAGCAGGATCAGGAGGGGGAGAAGGAGAAGGAGTAGAAGTGGTAGCAGCCAGTGTTGCAGGGGGTGGCGTGTGAACTTGAGGAGCAGTGCTCTGTGTGCTTGTAGGAGGGAAAGAGATGTGTGCCATCAGCGGGTCCTGCTGCCTGGAATGCAGAGGTCTGAGCATGTGAGGCCGCGGAGGAGGCAGGGAGGACTTTTGAATCTGCTTCCTAACGTGTTTTGTGTATCCTGTCTCATTCTTAAAGTTGTTGACAGCCTGTAAGGACAGAAAGTATTTATCACGGTTGTATCCAATCCTAAGCAGAAACACCAAACGTCATATAACACAACATGCATTTGACTGGTTACCTGTCGAAGAAACTTGTTGGCTATGAGATTATCAGGTGAAACGTCCGACTGTTTGCATGTGAAGCAGATGTGCTCCTCTGAGTCCAGCAGGGCAGTCCGAATGCCTGAAAACAGTGTTTAAATTACCTCACAATGAACGCTCATTCAATGTTGACAAAAACGACACACGACAGTCTTAATAATCATTTCTTCCCTCTGCCTAGTCCACATTAGACACTTTTTAGGAGTTGGGAAGTCAGTTTTACTGATTCAATATTATATAAATAATCTAAATTGACCACCACATCGATTTTCTATTTTCTTTTAATTTGCAGTTCAGTAAGCCCCTCAGCCTCGCTCTCAATCAGACACATCGACAACGGACCTGTAAATAGGTTTGTACCACACATCCACATGATACACACTGGAGGGAGATGGGACAGGAGTCCTTTTTCCGCAAACGGGACGGGACAGGTGAGAAAATCCTTAATCCCGTCAACCCCCACTCTGCATTCTACATCTACATTTCTACCCCACCAAGTTGCTCCCCGCTGAAAACTCAGAACGACCCACGTAGGAGGAGGTGAATATATTTGGTAATTACTTTAGAGATTTCAGATTTTTATTACTATCAAACATGAGAAGAAACTCACAATCGTCGCAGTAGCTGTTTCCACAGCAGGGTATAACCACAGCGTCCGTCATCAGGTCGTTGCAGATCGGACACAGGAGTTCATCTGGGATTGGGTCAGAATCATCCTCAGATGATGACTGGTCGTGGGGAACAAACGGAGGGCGCTCCTTCTTTCCTTGTGCATACGCTTCTCTGTATTACCAGAAATTGGTTTTATGATTAGAAAGAACTGTTTCAATACCAAAGTCAGAAAGAAAGCAACAAGAATACTAAACAGTAGGTCTCTGTGGGCATTTATGACACCTACGCATCAATAGCAGGTATGGCGTATTCTCCAGTGCTGGTTAACATGGCTCCCTTGGTGCCTGGCTCCGCTTTCACCATGAAGCTCTGAGGAATCCCCTTACTAGTTCTTACTGGCTTGGGACCATCAACACCCTTTTCCTGGATCTAAGGAGAACAGAATGAAAAATCATCATGAGCCAATTGTTTTTTTCTGAAGTTACAGTTCAGTAAAGTTTAATAACACAGACTCTGAAAAGCAAATATCCAAAAATTATTACCAGCAGCATGGGGCATTGGCGGATGTAGTGACCAGCCTTTCCACAGCGATAGCAGGTGTAGTGAGCTGGTGGAGGTCCCACTGCCTTCTTTGAGTAACTATGGAGACAAGTTCGGTATAGATTTTAAAATGATCTACAGCCTGACAATGACCATGATCAGTTAACAACCAGTAATAATATTTTAACTTATCAGAAGAGAAATCTGACTTCAATCAAGCACAAGACAAATTGAGGGTATACTAACTGAATCGGGTCATATTCATGGTTTGACTGAGATATCATTGCTTTAATCTTGTCCTCCTCTGATGCATTTGCGTCAACTAGGTTCGCAGTCTAAAACACAATGGAGAAAGACAGAGAGAGAAGACGGGAGCTATTAGCTTCGAAACGAGAATGTCTGGATGATATTATCTGGTGTTATTACCAGTAAATGAGGGAACAGTACCTTGGTGAGTTGAGCGAGAGACATAGAGGGAGAAGAATCCGTCTGCAGGAGAATCAGAATACAGATAATAAAGGTGTTAACATGAACGTATACATAAACGTATACAGTGGAAGATAAGAGCCCATTAGTTCCCCACCACGTCTGTGTCAAGTCCCTGATCCCCATCTAATCCTTGACACAAAGATAAAGGCATTTGAGTGAACTAACGCAGATATACAAGGGATTAATCGTCTTCCTCTTCTGATCAGTGTCATCTTTAAAGTTTCAAAAAAGTTCCATCGTTTTTGAAGCCCAATCTAGAGTTGTCATTTCAGAGCCAATAACATGGAAAAGATTGAAAATGCTGAATTGATTTATAAATGTATTCTCCAAACATAGGAATTTACTGTTTATCATAAGGTCTATCATAAATAAAGGATAACCGTTAAAACTGCTTTACGGTACTTTATTTTACATGCATCCATCCTGAAGTTAATGTCGGTTGCCCTGTCAGGGGATGCAACGAAGTGCAGATTTTGTATTGAAACATCTAAATGATAATCACATTAATCCTGGCTGCATGGAAACTCTACACTGCTCTATTGCATAATTAAAACCAGGTTGCTTTTTATATTCAACAGGTAAAATTAAAGTTTATTCAAACAACTCTTCCACAAAGACGGTCTGGACCCGCTTCTGACTCTTAAGATATATCTACACTGAAGTCCAAGAACATCTGCTTTTAACTCTTCCTAGCTCTTCGGGCTTCAGTGAATTAATTTTACAACAAGGCACAACCTCCAAAGAAACCCTAAAGGAACTCCTGGTGTGTTAAGGAGGCAGCTGATTTTCTCAAAGGAATACTTGGCATTTAATTTGAGCTTGTGCTCTGCACAGAATTGTCAAACAGGTGTTGTCATGACCGTCCGAATCTCAAAATAATGAGCTAGCCAGGAATGGTGCCAAGCTGCAAAGTGTCAGAAAATATAGGCTGATAAGATGCAGATGTAGACATGGTCCTCTAAGAGCCTGATGGAGGAAAAAGGAAATTAAGTAGAGCTGTCTAAGGTTCCTTCAAATTCTTAACCAAAACAGCCCTACAACCCCAAATGGGTAAAAACAAGTGGATGGGCGGCTAATATACTTCAGGAGTCAATGAAATACGAACATGAACTCTTGTGCACAAGTAAAAAAAAAGTTGTTTTTTGCAAGAAGCATTCCGTCTAATCTTTTTCTTTTTTTTTACATAAATGAACAAGTGGGCAGGGTGGGCTGTCCGTCAAGATATGCAGGAAAGACTGGGTTTTTCAAAATGCTGCGGAGGGAACACACAGGGATCTGGTGCAAGCGGTTCTGACACTGAACCACTGAATAACTTTATTGACAGGTTCTGCAGCTTACAGCTTACAGGACACACTACACCAGTATATTTCTCACTGCAGCAACCATGGAAGGCCTCCAGAGACTGACAAGATTTGGACTTCATGTGTCAAATGTGATCATGTCACAATAATCATTATGCGTTAGCAGCTAATTCTGACTTCCTACTGATCCCAAAATCACAGATTTAACAATACAGTTTGCGCTAGTAGCCACTTCTTTTTAAAAGAGACAATTGGGAATCTGAACTAATTAAATTTACTTAACCCAGCAGGATTAAATCTGAGGGCCTTTAGATGAAAAGGTTATGGGTAGGCCATATTCAATGCAGAAAAGACATGAACATCTTCATGATGAAATTGTACAGGAGAAAACAATTGACATTGGCAAATGTTACTGAACAACAGATGTGATTGTATTCAAGTATAGCAGCAGGGTGAGTGATCAAAATAAAAATCACTATCTATTCTTCACACTTGAGTCTTGGAATCAATGTTAATAACAATCAATCCCAGCCACGCTTTACGTCATTGGTTTCTTAAACCACAAAAATATTTTCATAGAAAATAAAATGACAATGAATTATTATTATTACAAAAATAGCATATTCTTCCTTTACAACCCTTTCAAAAATACATTTGCCCGACCGGAAGCAGGCTACAAATCCCATTTCAATATGAAAAACATTCAAAACAGTGGTTTCTCAGTAAGTTATAAGGTGTCAACAATGCAACAAGCAGTTCAAAGCATTAAAAAACAGCAGTTTCTCTTATCAGCCTCATCTCAGTCAGCCACAATTAAATCATTTAATCTGCTAATATTAAAACAGACAAGGGTTCTTAGAGACACAAAAATCTTCTTTAACTGAGGTGACTCCAGGAAACCCTCCCAAAATGACATCAAATAACATGTAGAGGTTGAGATCTCAACACAAATGTAGCCAACACAAAGAGAGGATACACACAACTCGATCAAGGTTGACAGAATGGTCTCAAGAAAGGTGACTAAAGGGAGAAAGAGGGGGAGAGAGAGAGAGTTGAGAGGAGGAGAGAGTGTTGGTTTTGGGTTTGTTTACATACGGGTCTTGAAGATCCAACCACAGCTGTGTCAGAACGATCTCTGCAGAAACAAACAGACAGAAGGAAGCCATCAATAATTGACATTACTCGATAGGCAACTTAGTAAAAACAACTGGAGGAAGTTTTAACCTGTGGTTAGATATTATGGTGATAGGCACGGTATAAGTGCAGACAGCCAAGCTCTGAGCTGTGGAGGTGGGAGGCTCTGAGGCTTTTGGGAGGAAGGGAAGGCTTACTGAAGCAGGAACTTAAAATGGAGCATTTCAGACAGACAGTGAAAAGAAGTGCTTTTTGAACGTTAAAGCATGTACACCTATTGATGTAGACACCCACAGTTAAAGTATGAACCTGTAAATGAACATAATGTGGCACATTCCCTGGCTTTTTCTTGTTAATGACTGTCAGCAATAAAATAATAATCATACGTACACAATGAACGTCCTGCCAGCAGGTTTTACTCCACCAAGTGGAGTTCGGCGGACGATCACTGATGAGTGTTTCGGGATGTGGATTTCATCGTCCGTGTATTCTGCAGAACATGAGGCATAACATTAAACATAATATGACAACACAATGTCAGCAAGTGGTAAAATAAGGAGTACTTTTGGCGCTAGGACAGTGTCAAAACACAAACTGCCAAAGAAATAGTTTCCACCACATTCATATGTAAAATGGTTTTCTTTCTACTTTGGAAAACATAAATAAAAGCAGATCTGAAAAAATAATTATCAGTAAACTAGCAGAACATTCATCTTAAGTTTAATAATACTTTATAAATGTCTGTCATTTGAAAGTAAAATTTCAAAGAAAAGACTGGTCCCCTTTTAAAGATCGTGTTGCATTCTCTTTAGAAATATCATGGATTTTAAATGTTGGCAGACAAAAGAAAAACGTTCTGAAGAATTGTTGAGGGATTTGTATGGGTATTATTTTACATTTTGTTATGGTTTATCTCCAGTCAGACATGTTAAGATCCAAAAAAAACTAACTAGCTTATCAAAGAAAACAGTACTTGCAGTCAAAATTTTTTTAAAAAATGGTAATTTATTTATCACGTGTTTGCTAAATGTGAGTTGTGCGTCAGCTGATAACGTACCTTCCCGAGTCTGCGCGTTGGTGATCTGCAGGTCGCAGTCTGTGGCCTTGAGGCGTTCCCGGGACATAATCTGCTTTTTAAGCTCATTGAGTGTGATATGGAGCCCATCGAAAGTGACTGTGTTGTAGTCCAGTTTGGAAGAAAACTTATAGTGAACACACGACATTTTTACAGGGCTAAGCACGTACGTATTTCAAGCACAGGAGAAAAGAACACAGGCCTGGTAAAAACAAAACAGCGTCAACACTGAACACAGGAGGCGAAATCTGGTGACTTTAATAAGTAAACCTTTATATTCGCTGGGAACACTGTGGACAAATAAATGGCTTAAATAGGGTAGGGTTCAGCTCGCAGATGACGACATAGTCCTTGTTATTGCCAAAGAAAAATATCGAGGTGAGAGGCCAGAGCGCCAGGGAAAGGCGCCATGTGCCTCGCCAGTTCTTTAAAGTCCGATAAACCACCATACGATGCCACCAAATCAAAGAGAGTCCATGCAGCACAATATAAATCTATTACATGGATGTGAATGAGGCCAGGTCCGTCATGAAAAGTCCTTGGTGGAAAGCCCGGGCCGCAGCGCTGCCAAAGCCGCTAATGTAACTTAGCTAGCAGCGGGCCTCGGGTTTCCAGGGCATCAGTCCTTGGTTATGTTTTAATATTTAGGAAATGTTCGTCTTCTTCAAACACCTCCCCCCAAAAAAAGTCCACAAAAGCTTCCGCAACGAGTCCACCAGATTTGTATTGACGCTATTAGACTTCAAACGGTTAATGATAAAATCGCAACTATCGTGTAAACGTTATTAGCTTGTTAGCTAATATCAAGGCTAAAAGGCGAAAACGCTTCGCCTCGAGATTAGCTAACGCCTCTCTGCTCAGTAAAACTAGCCTGAAAGAAGCTAACAGCTAACGTTAATTAGAATTCTGATATGCTAACAAGCTAACTAAATCCACCAGCTACGCTAACAGGTCACAAAATCTCCTCTCAGGTCCTCGGTTGTCTTCCACCATGCGTAGACGCCGTGTGTTATCCAGTAATTTTCTCAAACAATTTAAATCCATAAAATCCAACTCGTTGATCCAAGTCTCTTGTCCCCTCGCTGTTTCATCAAAATGGCGACTGACGGAACCGGACATAACTGTTCTTCCAAAGAGTTCAAATTAGAGGCGAGATGGTTTACCCGATTTTTCTTTGTTCAAGATATCTGCATACATCTCCGATAAAATCGTGTGTAATGAATCAAAACGAAATCGTAATTCAGCATATATTATCATTATTAGGTCAGCATACCATACCAGCATATGTATAACTATAACTTTAAAACTTGAGTCTGTTCACATTGCACAACTACCTTTATTGTGTTAGTTAGCTAACTAGCTAGCTAGCTACAGAATCTGTTAGCTAGTGCAACATTGGTGTAACAGCAGGCCTCAGCTAGATGTGAACTATCTTGACTTGCTGGCGTTCATTGGTTGTTTCTTGCTGTTGTAAATGTGTTTAAATGCACGTCAGTGCTATTGATGATGATGAAATGGTTGGCTAAAAATATTATTAGTGAGACATTAATACGTCAACGAACACTTGACTCGACCTAACGATATCTCCGCATCCCACAAGGTAGCGTGGCCGAGCGGTCTAAGGCGCTGGATTAAGGCTCCAGTCTCTTCGGGGGCGTGGGTTCGAATCCCACCGCTGCCAGATTTTTGCCTTTGGAGCTCAGATATTCAACCTACTTCATTGGGAGTTATTCAACACATACCGGAGCTATCTGGCCTGGTACACAGTACACTACGGTGGACTGATGTAAAGAAATGGCAATATAAAACCTTATTTTGATTTCAGATACCTACCTCTAAAAGTTCATAACTTAATAGAATGTGGGCAAAGGCCATTAAGTGTGTGTGTATGTGTGTGTGGGTGGGGGTGGGGGGCAGTTGTCTTTTCCCTAAATCCTACCCCCCTTATTCCGGTGCCACACACAGATGAGATTGAACCAAACTGACTTCACATTTAAAGTGCATTTTGTAATAATTCACAAGCTTTATTTAATGTAAACAGAACCCCAGAAACAAACGAACATCAGCACAGAACTGTTGTTACACTGCCCATATGCTTACGTAATGCACAACCAGTCGCACAGCGAGAGCCAAATACAGAGTTCTAATGCATTTAATGGGCTTTTCGATTTTGAGCTCATGTCCATAGAAAGCAGGACAAGAATAGGACACAGTTATGTAATTTCTGAGATACGTGTGGATGTGCGTCTTGTATTTCTGCGTCCATTCGTCCTCTCTGCATGTCTTCATGTGTCATTCCTGTTACTATACTCATTTGTGCACACACTACTGATTATCCGTAGATATAGCGACTGTAATAGAATAGCGGAATGACAATCACAGAGCACAAACATAGCAAATTGCAAAAATGTGTTCATTACGTTCATCTTTCCTTCAGTCTCCAGCAACCTTTAGTCTTTAACCCGCTGTGAAACTTCCCCTACTTTCATGTTTTCCCCTCTTTTATCTCGTCCTTCTTCCTCCCACTCTTCCTCCTCCTCTCTCAGACAGGTGTGGTCCTTCTGCTGGCCACGCAGTTTCCAGGCAGCACGTCTGTATTGTTGTGAGTCATGCCAGTGGACATATCATCCACGGCCATGTCCATTTTACCGTCATTCAGAGGCGAGGTCAAGGCGTAGAGCATGAACTCTGAGCCCACTGTCACTGACGTCGGCATGCCGACCTTGGATTCAGCAGAGAGGGATGGCTCTCGGTCTCGCACAAAGGATGTTCGAAAGGAGGGGGAGATCGACTCAGCGACGCTGTGGTTGCTCCTGGAACTGTACCGACGGCAGCGGTTCTGGTAGTTTCGGTTGCGGTAGTAGGAGGCGCTGTGGGAGATGGGCGGTTTCATGAGGGAAGGCCGACCTTTTGTGCGCAGCTGCCTGTGCTTCTCAATGAACACGTGCACGGCCAGGACGCCGACCATCTCAGCAAGCACGAAGGACAGAGCCCCAAAATAAAATGACCAGCCGTAAGAGTAGCTCTTCTTATTGTCGCTCTGGCTGGGGTCCCCTGAATTGGCTGATATGTACACGATGATGCCAATGATGTTACTAAGACCTGAGGAGTTGAGGGGGATGGAGAGAGTCACCTGGGATGAGGAACACAGTAAGACATGGACATAGTGAATAAATCTGTGTGACAGGTGTGTTTCTGACCTGCAGAGACGAAGAGGATACCCGCACAGAGAATGACATTGTAGCGTGACTTGTAGAACTCGCTGGCAGCCACACACACACCTCCGAGGAATAATAAACCCACGCTGAGGATGGGGAAGAGGCTGGAGGCTCGCACTGCTCCTGAGAGGAGAGGAATCAGGTATAAATTGAATTTGAAGACGCTTCTTGGGCACTCGTCACATGACGTGCAGTCATTACTCACGTAGTAAATACTCTGCAGCGTCTTGCTCATAGTCGGCATCTTCAGCAAAATGATCTATGTCTTTGCAAACACCTCGAAAAGATCCTGAAGAAAAACAAAGATCCATGACAATGAATCCATCAGGTAATCAGGTGTTGTGGCCCCTCGTCAGGCCGCTCTGTGTATCATTTTATAACATGACATGCTTGCTGAACAATATATCGAAGCCTCTATCTCATTGACCCAGTGTACTTTGCTCTCTCTAACAATCACTTGCATGATGCTTAATGTGATGTCCGCCGTCTGATGGCCTTTTAAAATGGATTTTGCCTGGTTTTCATTCAGTTCAGCTCCAAAGTCAACAGAAAATGTTTCTTCTGGTTCATTATTACTCGTAGGGGAGATAAGACGTCGAGCAGTCGGGTGGTTGAGAACTCGAATATCTTCCGCTTCTCATGGGAAATCTTTTCTGTTCTTTCTCCTAGAAAATACATTCATGACTCACAATTCACTGCTTGTGTCCTGACAATGAATCACTGAGTCTACCTGTATTTGATTCAGCTGAATTAACTCTGAAGGTCAACTGTGACATTCCTTATATGTTATATTGGAGACATCAATTAAATAAATTCTGTGAAATTTAGACAATAAACCAAAACAATCAATTATGTCCAAATCGTTGCTGTCGGTTGAAAACTTTTCCATATTTTGTTCCGTTTTTCGTCATAAGTCCCTCAAAGCATCATGTTGACAAACAGATGCGTTTTAGTTAAATGTATTTTATTATGAGCGCTGCTGTTTTTCTTCTTTTGACCTTTGACCCTTTGAAACCTTTCAACATGCACACACAGAGATATATTGACTAATGTGTCCCTATGCGCTGCACTGATTGACCAGTATTGACGATGTGACTCGGTCACCATGGTTACCAAAACAAAAACTCGTTCAGTGGCCACAACTTGGCCACAGTGAGCGGGTCAGAGAGAAAACTGGCACAGAGGACAACATCCTCTGAAATGACGAAGACAGAGGAGGTTACAAGTCTTTTCATACCGTTCTCAAAAGTATTATCACATGTGTGTGTGTGTGTTTCTTATTCCAGCTGGTGAGAATTATCAGTGACCTTACATGAATGAAACAAGAGTTCACAGTGTTACACTGATTCTAGCTACCTGCGAACCTCTTCTGTACTGTCTGAATTGAATCATCTTGAGGTCATCTTCTTCAAGACCAAACTATTTGTTGCTCATACACACACATCCTGCCTCTCATGTCTTTCAGCTCACTTTATGGGATTGAACGACACACCCACACCAGATTGTTGAGGCATTGACGTCCTCTGCATGCTTTGTTACCTCTCCATTAAAGCATTTTGGAGCCGTGTGATAGCCGGGCAGCAGCGGGAGGGGTTGGGAGGAAGGAGGGAGGGACGAGAAGCTTATAGGGGGGATGAGAGAGGTGAATATTTCCCTTTCATTTAAAGTAAACCAGCAAACTGAGGAAAAGAGAACGAGAGGTGCTACTTAAATATCTGATAAATTATTAAAATATATTAGGTCCATCATCACATATCCAAGATTGGAGCCCTTCTCCTGAAGTTCTCACCTGTTGTCATCAATCTAAATCAAAGAATTCATCTCTCCAAGCTTCTGTGCAAGAAACTTTGAACTTCTAAAGATATTTATTGTAACAGAGCCCTTCGACTAAAGTTCTGTTCTAGCTACACCAGCCTCCTCCTCATCTTTACCCTCGGTGCAGCAGGTCCTCCACAGGCCGGAGTGGGTCAGGACCTCCTCGTTCTTGCGGACGGTCTCGTTGTCACTGAGGCCCTTGGAGCGGCACATCCCGCGGGAGTACAGCCAGTAGTCGGTGCCCACTGCGATGGTCATGAGGCTGAAGGCGCAGAAAGCCCCCGCCGTCGTCAGCAGCATCATCACCCCCCGGTTACACAGCCACATGCCGCCCCCTCCTCCACCAGGGAGCCGCGGAGTTCAGAAACTCTTCAAAACTTCCCGTCTTATCTTCCTGAGGATCCGGCGGGTTGAATTAAAATCAACTTCTGCGCACATCGTTTGCAACCAAACTTTCTGGCGCGGATCATTTTCCTCTCTGCACCGGACTTTGTTCACAGATCCGAGGTGTGTCAGTGGGAAGGATGAAGAAGAGCATCACGGGACGAAGAGCAGCTGATGGAGCAGACGAACCGTGTGCAGAGGTAAATTCTCAGAAGTTGTTGCGATGAAACGGCGTCAACAGCGAATCTCTGACATCCAGTTCAGAGGAGCTCAACTCTGCACCGAGACCCCGCCTCCACCCGCGAGTGTGTGTGTGTGTGTGTGTGTCCACTTCAGAACCATGGACAGCAGCTGATTGGTTCTCTGTCAAACATCTCATAAATCTCTACTTTAATAAAAGACCATCATAAAACTTACACTTAACTTCTC
>CAAKHC010011248.1:15402-27218 GCA_901007825.1 Macroramphosus scolopax
AACTTCCCGTCTTATCTTCCTGAGGATCCGGCGGGTTGAATTAAAATCAACTTCTGCGCACATCGTTTGCAACCAAACTTTCTGGCGCGGATCATTTTCCTCTCTGCACCGGACTTTGTTCACAGATTCGAGGTGCGTCCATGGGGAGGATGAAGAAGAGCATCACGGGACGTTTCTGACAGGCAGGAGGACGAAGAGCAGCTGATGGAGGAGACGAACCGTGTGCAGAGGTAAAATCTCAGAAGTTGTTCCGATGAAACGGCGTCAACAGCGAATCTCTGACATCCAGTTCAGTGGAGCTCAACTCCACACCGAGACCCCGCCTCCACCCGCGAGAGTGTGTGTGTGTGTGTGTGTGTGTGTGTGTGTGTGTGTGTGTCCACTTCAGAACCATGGACAGCAGCTCATTGGTTCTCGATCAAAACTCTCCTAAATCTCTACTTTAATAAAAGACCATCATAAAACTTACACTTAACTTGTTGATTCTATAATTATTTTTTTTTACTGTTCGTGCTGCATTTGCTTCGTTAGTTCAACAGAATACTTGGTTGTATTATTTTCCACCGTGTCAGACATATGATAAGAAAGTAAGTTTAGATAAAGTGCAGTCTTCTTGTCTGAGATCGCAGCTGTTTGCTGATTACATGTGCTAATTAATATTCCCATCAGGACTCAGTCGGACAGTAATTGGGACAGGAGCTCTTCAAGAGGGTCCTTCACATGAATAAATACAAAACAAGAGAGGACATTAATATTTAGGGAATATAAAGTGGCTAAGCATGTGTGTGTTGAGGTCAAAGCAATCAACACAAACTGGAAAACAGCTTGATTGCTGAAAAACGAATCGTCCATATCATCTTATGTTCTTAAAATTATCCCTTAAGCAAAATATTTCCCTTAGCTGAGGGGATCATTTAAAACACATTGGAAGTCTTTCAAGGTTGTTTTAAGTGTTTAGACTAAAGCTTTTATGGCGTCATGGCAACATGACTTCTTCTCCTGCAAGTGCAGACACGCCAGATTAATTCAGCTAAATGTGTTTACAGAAAAACATTGATGAAACAGATCGTTAGGCTCGGAGGCAACACACAACCTGGAAGGAAACACAGGAGCCAGAGTTAATGAAATGATATCATGATTATTCATTTTAATGTTGGTGTCTCTCACGCGCAGGTAAATACGGCGCATGCAACACATGATAACTCTCGTTACACAGCTCCTTTAAGTCGCTTTATAAAAGTTGCCCTCGTCTCTTCACCTCCTCCTCTTATCCAGCTTATCCTTTTTGCATAGTAAACATTAATTTTCCCACCTCGTCTTGTTTTTATTTCATCCACCAGCTCATTTTCCTCAAAACGTTACTTGACGTGATCGTTAGCTGGGGACAAGGGAGGACTGGAAAGGACCAAAGGAAGAAAAAAGGGAGAGAAGGAAGAGAGAAAAATGGCCAAAAGAAAGTGTGTGAGGATCGGCAGGGGTTTGACAGAACAGAGGAAGGGAGGCGGGATGTTTGGGAGCGGACAAGAACATGAAAACCACCTCTTATCTGGATCCGTTCCTATTTACACACACTGAAACACAAGTCATACAGAATTATTATTACAGCTACTTTATATGTTCATTCCACAGAATCTCACATTTTTCAGTCTCTGATTTGTGCTTTTGTAAAGCAGCAAAATCTTTTATATTGTTACAGAAAGTGAACACGGCATTCGAAGAGGGAACTGAAACTGGGACGGGGGGTTTCAAAACGGACTTGCATCGATAAATTCAAGACACGAAAGGTCGTCTGATATGTCAAAAAGCAAATGTTAAAGAACTACCGTACCTACAAATATGGCATGCATAGGAGCTGCACCACAACGACTGGATATGCCTACACAGCACTGACCCACTGCTGCACAGTGCCGTAGAGAGAAGAGAGTAAGCAAGAGAAAGACAGAGACATTTTAAATATCACTGCCAGACAGGCAATAAGGGGATTTCTTTCTTTTTTTTTCTTTTGTTTTTGCATCAATTTGGAAGACAAGACGTGCTTAAGACTAAGTTCAGGACTAACTTAGACATGAGGTTATAAATCAGGACTTCTGAACCAGCTTCCTCCCCTCCGAACCCTGCACAGACACGTGTGTGTGTGTGTGTGTGTGTGTGTGTGTGTACATACATTACATATTGATCATGGAATGTTCATGACGCAACTTTTCACAGGAAATCAAGTAAACAAACACACACTGTTGTTGATCGATAGAGTACATACACACAGTTACAGATTCAGAGTGACTCTTGATTGGCGGCCCGTGTTGTGCCCTGCTCACCATGAGGTTGGTACCTTGTGGCTCCTGGTCAAGCTCAGTCCCGCTGTGACCGACCGGCAGCTTGAGCCGTCCGCAGGTACGTTTTTGCTTGCGTGCTTGTGGATTGTCCAGTTTTGGAGACAATGCGAGGACTTGTATATGAGACATGGTGGCGTTAGCGTTGGGGGGGTTTGAGTCCGGCTGGAGATACAAGATGAGTGTTGATGGAATGTGACTGGGCTGCTCGGGTTGGAGTCAAGTCTCGGCCAGGCTGCGTCTCACCATCGATCTCTCTCCTCAGACTTGTATGATGAATTCCGGGTTGGTGTAGGAGAAGCCTTGAAACTCGTTCTGGTCCAGATTCATTATGAAGAGTTTGTCTGTTGGCGTCAGCTCCACCGCCATCTTTGTGAACTCCTTGTCGAAGTTGCCGACGTCCCGGCGTGATTTCTGCCACAGATGAACGAGAAGCAAAAGTTACAAATGTAGTTAGTGGGAGTTTGTGCAGTGTGAATAAGAAGTTTGACAACATGCAAATAAAAACTTTCCCATAGAAGCACAAGGATGAAGGATAGAGAAGGAGGCATGGGATGTCCACTTGTTCAGCACATAGAGACATGTTGATGGTAATCTGATCTGCAGACGAGCCAGAGTCACAAAGAAGTCTCAAGTCTGTGAGGTGCAGGGACAAGTCCAAGTCGTAAATATGTCATGGTGTCATCTTTAGATCAGAATGTTATAATCAGTCTTCCAGAGACCGCCTTCTCAGCTGAGATCTTCAGTGTAAGTAAAGCTACATGCTCATTCACGCACCAACGTTGGCTATTACTATTTTTACACAATGTCTAAAAGATATATCATGAGCGTGCCAAACACCTTGTCAGAAACCCTGTTAGCTGTGGCACATGTTGGCTCATGAGGCTTTTGTAGGAAAGTTCTACTTAATTAGAGCTGAATATATAAATTCAATGGAAGCATCAAAAAATGTGCCTCAGCTTGATGCCACAATTAGAACGTCCATCTCACTCAGTATCAGTCTGGTTTCAATATTTTTAAACCATATTACGACTCAAAATTAAAATACAACTTTTCCTTTACATAGTCGTGTAGTCAAAAGTCATTGTTTTAAAGTCTGAGTCAATTTTTTTTTATTCTATAAAATGAGATTATGACCTCATCTCTGATAATCTGTAAATGGGTGGAACAACAACAGGTAGAACTCTGATGTCAGGACTGGGGGAGCGACTAGACAACGAAACAGACCCTGGAACCACATCGAAAGATGGAAAAGACCCCTTGAAACAGGCCAACAGCACAGATGCAGATAGATCCAAGACAAACGTCCAGAGTCAGAGAGAAGGACAAGTTCCAGTAACAGACAAGGATCGAAAGAACAAACCAGCCGCAGACCAACAGAACGGACTTCACACAGAGAAGTGAAGGAGTGAGCCTCAGGCAGGACACATGTACCTCTACACACACACACACACACACACACACACAGATCCCACAGACGGAGCGTTTGGTTTCCTACCTCCTGCTACCGTCTCATCACAGGGCTTCCAGCTGAATGAGGAGGGATTGGAAACATCCATCTCCACCACTGGTCCACATACTCACCACTAATCAGCTCATATCTGCATATGAAGCAGCTGCGATGTTTTGTCTCTGCAGGGTGTCGATTTGTGGGCAACGTTTGTTTTTAACGGCCTATTTATAACATTTAAAACAGTGCTTAGTAAAATTTTGGATCAGAATGTAACGTGGATAAAACCGTTTTACTGTATAAGGCAACAGCATATATATAATGGAAGTTGTTAGGGTAGCAAATACCATAATTTGTATTAAATTTATTGAATGAAAAATTAACATAAGCAACGACTATCATCATCACGAGACTGTTTCTGTAGATCCAACTCATGTCTCATTGACACTTGAACCGCCTCACCAACAGTTATGAATGTTTTATAGAAGTCGTGACAGTTGAGAAATACTTTGATAAACACTTGAAAACATCTGCTGTGAACTTTCATATTGTTACAGTGCTCTTAATGTTAAAGCAACAGTTTGACATTTAAAAACAAATACTGTCTAAAGATTCGTTCACCGTTCAGTTTGTCCATTAAACCGACGTTAGCAGATTATTTTGGCCACTTGGGGGCCCCAAAAACATTCATTAAGACATATTATCATCTTTTAAGTTGGTGAATTTGTGAGCAAACTTTATGATTTAGGCTCGCGTTTCCGTCATAGACTGTATAAAAGGACTGGACACAAGTGTCTTTAACCTGCATTCTTTCCAACAACCAGCAGGGAGCAACTTCAGTAGTTGTGAGAAGAAGTCTGATTGTAGCTAGCTGTTAATTGCACCTGTTTATGGTTCTATTCTGGATGGGCGCCATATCAAATTACAGTAATTTAAAAAACACTGTGAGAGCAGTGAGAACGAACCGAAACAGAACAGCTGCAGGTCAGACGGCTGAAACTCACTTTCTATCTAATTATAATTGAGGGGAGCTGCAGAGTTGGGTGATAATTCTCAGAAGGTTCCTCGTTAGGAGCGACACCACCCACATTACAAACTCTCATCTGATACATTCCTATACAAAATATTGATTACAACCAAGGTAGCATTTAAACTACGAGGGGAAACCGCTGGCATGACAAGAAGAAATCTTCAACAGTAAAACAACTTGTGAGTTTTACTTCTGTTCTTGTGCAGATTAATAAAGATATAATGTGTTAATTTAGACAGTTGAGGTGCTGGTTAGTATTCAGAGTTCGAGGTGTGACAGCAGTAACAAGGCAGACACAGCAGAAGTAGTCTGGCAGGCACCAGTGAGTATATTATCAGTTTCCAGTCATACAGGACAGTTACACAATCCACAGAAGCATCTCTCTCTCTCATCCAGTTGATCCAAATATCTCTCTGATATAGAACTTGATATATATATATACATATTTTCTCTCTCGTCTCCATTTGTTGTCATTGATTCGTCACCGTTAGCATCATCACAACAAGCTTATGCTCTCTTCACCTGGCGGCATCATCGTCTTCATCAGCGAGCATCTTTGTATGTAACGAAATGTTGCCATGGCAACAGAACAGCGACGTCACCATGCCGCCCGCCACCTCCCTTTTTTTTTTGATACGAGCTCATAGAACTAGATTTGACACATTAGCAAACATCATTACACGGTTACAAAAAAAGATAATACAACCTGTCTCACGATGAAACGCGTCTTCTCAGACGATTCATTTTACATGTGAACATGTCTTTCAAATGGTTTTGTGCTGTCGGAGAACAGATAAGCTATAATGCATATTCTAATCATCACATATTGACCGTAACATGGCACAAAGTGGCTGCCGCCCTTCACAGTTGTTGAGGATATTATTTTGCTGCGTCCTCATGATTCTCTTCCTTATTTTGGCACTTTTGGACTTCCTGTTTCTGTACATGAACAAACCTCCAGCTGTGATATGCCCTCAGTTCATCAAAAAAAACACAGTGTAATGTGGCGAATGTTTTCAGGAATGAATCGGGAGAGAACGAATGAGCCTCCATTCAAAAATCACTGAACTGACGTAGACCTACACACTCGCTGCCTGCATGTACACGGACGTCTAACCTCCGACTAGTCAAAGATGAAATCAGCAAAAAGGTTCCGGTACGCTCACCACCACAACACTGAGTGAACACAAGTGTTTGGTCGTTATAGACGAAAGTCAAGTCAACATTAGGAAACTGATTTGTACTCAAAAACAATCATAGCGAAGCAATTGCTCGTTTTTCACTTACACAGCATGAACATTACCAATATGTGATCGTAGTACACTCATCATTATTACTGATCGGGTCACAGTCAATATGCAGTTACATGGAGGGTGACACAGAGATGGTGCAGGTGCAGGTGCAGGTCGGCCCTGAGGTCGGACTCAGACCTGAACCTGCCGGTGTGGTTCGGAGCCCGGCAGCATTCAGGAGCCACATGTCAGCGCTACAGATAGAAATGCAGCCAGTCGGGATGATATGAGGACAACAGTGTAACAAGAGTCGTCTCCTACTGGCAGCTTGACACATGAACATCTTGATTATTTGTCCGGATTGTTGGCATTAGAGCTCCTGTCTGCATTTCTATCTGGATGGTTAAAGGAATAGTTTGACAGTTTGGGACTTGTGCGTAGTCTCTCTTTCTGAGCTGGATGAGATGACAGCTGTCCTATCTGGGCGCTAAAAAAAGTCCTCCACCTCTTCAGCGTTAAACTCACATAACATCGTCAGATTTATAGAAGCTGCAACGTCACCACAGATATTAAACTGTGTTGTTTTAGTAGCGGCTAATGTAGCCTGGAGCCGCTAAGGCTAGCTCGGCTAGACAGCGAGGACGACAGCTCAGTGTGGGTCCGTCTGTGTCGTTGATAAGACAACCTGAAGCATCTATTGTAACAATCTTTGATCATTCATTGTTCATTAAATGTTAGTTTATAATCAATACAGTAATCATCGATTAACTTCTGGAGACTCGCCCCTGGCTCAGTGTTTCGTGACATTCGCGCTGTCATCCGTCTGTTTGTAACAGTTACAGCATGTAGCAACATAAAAAACGTGTATATTTCTCCTTGTGATGTGTTAACGTACAAGATACAGCATATTTGTTTTATAGGTGTATGTACGTTTATTTTAATGTGAGGCTTCCAGTCTTCATGCTACCCTAAGCTAAGATAAGCTACGCTAAGCTAAGATAAGCTACACTAAGCTAAGATAAGCTATGCTAAACTAAGCTACGCTAAGCTAATCATTAATGGCTCCATCTCTTAATGTAACTCACAGACGTGAGAGTTGTATTTCCCCAAATGTCGCACTATTCCTTTAACCCTTCACTCTGCTGAATGCAGCCTCGATACGACATCCTGGTGATTTTTTTTGAAATATTTTTTTCCTGTATTTTTTTCGAAGGTTTGTGGGTTTACTAGTGCAGCCCAGTGATATGTGGCGTGGTCAGTGACTTGTGTGAGGGTACTCAGGATTAACAAATGAGAAGCCTTGGAACTCTTCCTGGTCCAGGTTGGCTATAAGCTCCTGATCTGGGGGGGTCAGCTCTGGGGCGTGGCGCGTGAAAAAACGATCAAAGTTCTCCGCATCGCGCCCACACTGCCGTGGAGAGGAGAGAGAGGAGAGAGAGAGAGAGAGAGAGAGAGAGAGAGAGATAGGTGGGGCGAGAGATGCAGGGATGGAGTGAGTATGATGAGGGACGTCAGAAAAAAAAGGACAACAACAAACGACAAAAAGAGAAAAAAGAGAAATACAACTAAAACATGGCATCAACCAATCAAATCATTCACAGTCGAAACTGTTGATTTCCATTGGTCCACATGTGAGCCAGTGAGCTTTATCATTGGTGACTACAATCAGAAACGTCGGCTTTGCATCTGTAAGAGTAGTGACCAATGGCAGGTGATGGTTGGGGGCGGGGGGGGATGAGGGATCTATACTTACTTACCTCAAGCTATGATGGACTCAGTTATATGTGTGATCTTTATCCCAGTAGTGACAATTTCATTTTCAGGTTCCCTTTAACGGCTGAAGAGTGTTTCTGTCGGACATACTCACAGCTTTTGGTTTGAAAGGCGGCTGGACTTCTTTATTCTCCAGTTTTTCCCAGTCTATATAGCGGAAGAAGGCGTGCTCCTTGATGTCTCTCTCCCCCTCTGGACCGCAGCCCAGACGTTTACCTGGGTGCTTGGTCATCAGCTAGAATCACACACAGACACCAAGTCAGAAGAAGTTTGTGAGGACGTTTCCTCGACTGTTCCTGATCCAAAGCTGCGCGTGGTGAGGATCTGACCACTAGGGGCAGTAGAGGTGCACACAACATGAACACATCGTTCTTTGATTTGGAGATTTGTTAAGAAGAGGCGACAGATTAGAAGCTAGATTACGAGTCTGAGATTGTGGTCTCACCCCCTTGCAGATTGCGACGGCTTCTTTGGACATGGATTTGGGGTAAGACACATGATGCTCCATGATCGACTGGAACAGCTCGTCCTCATCCTCCCCGTCAAAAGGCGGCTGCACAGGCATGAATATATGTGAGCGTGATCAGTTTTTAATCACTTAAAAAAGGATTATAGTTCATAATCCATACGAACCTGTCCAGCGAGCATTTCATAGAGCAGCACTCCAAACGCCCACCAGTCCACAGACTTCCCGTAAGGCTGATAAGCTATGATCTATAGAACACACACAGTCAGGACTGAGGCTCATTCAGAAGGTAAACAGACGACAACAGGACCTAACCAGCACAGCAACACACCTCGGGGGCGATGTAGTCTGGTGTCCCGCAAAACGTCTTTGTTGTAATCCCGTCGTACATGTTCTCTTTGCACATGCCGAAGTCGGCGATCTTTATATGGCCCTCGGAGTCCAGCATCACGTTGTCCAGCTTCAGATCCCTGCAGACGCACACGCAGGACACACGTACGTCCACTAATCTGACATGTCGGCGGACAAACACGTGCAGAGTGCAGCTAAGATCTCAGCGACAGACTCACCGATACACGATGCCTTTGGAGTGGAGGAAGAAGAGCCCGGTGGCGATCTCTGCAGCATAGAAGCTTCAACAAACCAAACAAACACAGGTTTTACAGACACTACACAGTCGGACAATATGAATAAAACATTCACAGCGCTGGTGTGTATTCTACTCACACAGCATGAGGCTCCTTGAACTTTCCGACCTGTTGGATCTGGTACATGAGGTCTCCTCCATTGATGTACTCCATCACGAAGTACAACCGGTCCTGGAGGACGAAGATCAAGAGGAGATTAAGTTCGTCAATAAGTCTTCTGCTTTACAATATAACATAATAATGAAATAAGGAATTGAGAAGTGAAGTTCCACTAGTAAACAAACAATCGGCATTAATGAAGCTAAACGCTTCTGCACAAACATCTGCACCCTTCGACTTCACAGGCAGGTTTTATAAAACACTTGGTCCGGCGTCCTCTGGTGTCCTACCATGGTCTGGAAACAGGAGTGCAGCTGCGTGAGGAAAGGAGGTTTCCCAGAGAGAGCGAGGACTCTCTTCTCCACCATTGTGCACTCCACATCATCATCCTGGATCACCACGTCTTTCTTCAGGATCTTCACTGCGTACAACTCGTCAGTTCCCTTCCTCTCCGCCAGCATCACCTAAAGGACGAGGAGTAAAAAGACGAGCTTCAGAGTCTTCCTCCCCTCCAGCTGCTGGTTCAACCTCACCAACAGGACGTCTGTTCATGTTCAATACCTTGCCGAAGCTGCCTTTACCCAGAACCATGATGAAGTTGAAGTCAGAGAGCTTGACGCGGTCCTGATTGCCATTGCTGTCGTACTTGCAGACTGAAGAAGAGGAAGAGGAGTCCGTGGGCTTCCCTGGCCCCACCCTCGCTCTCTTGAGGGAGGAGAAACAGAAGAGGAGGATTATGAAGGAAGAAAAACAGACGTTTATTACAAATTGTGTCTCATCATGCGTCTCACCTCAAACTTTTGTCGTAGCTCCTCGTTCCCTTCTTCTCCTTCTGGCTGGACGGGGACATTAAAGTATTCTCCTTCCTCCTGGGACAGCAGCTTAAACCTGCGCCGCACAATGAAAACAAAAGCTCTTAAACATTCACATCCCTGTTCTTCCTGTCTCTATTTTCTCCCGCGGACACACACCAGCTGACGTCTTACCATCCGTCCACCCCTTGTTTCTGCAGCTCTGAGATCCCGAAGGACAGAGACCCCATGAAGTCATTCCTGCTGGTCAGATCCCAGTCCCAGATCTCCACGGAGAGACGACGGTCCTTGTCACTTTCTTTCAGGTTGCTGTGGAAACGGGAGGGACGGTCAGTCAGGAAACAGCTGAGCTGTGAACGAGGGTGTTCTTAAAGGTGCAGTCACAGAAACAGGCTTGATGATGACGTAGGATACAACCAGTCTCTTGATCTCTTGTTTTGAGCCCATCTATGACAATCGTCTGATAATCAAGTGAATTCAGGGAACAGCCCCCCCACCCCACCGCTGCCAGAACAAAGCCAGTAATACAGAATGAGAGACGACTCACAAAGTGAAGCTCTCGTTCCAGGTGGGGTTGAGACAACACTTGATGGTCTTGGTCTTCTGCTTGCTCTCGCTCTTTGGATCCGGGATCAGCTTGAGCTTCACGTAGGGGTCTGACAGGCCGTTGGGGTCCATGGGCACCAAGTTCTTGGCCTCTTTGACTGCGACGGAAATAACACGAGGTGGTGAAAGAAGAAAGAAACACTGAATATATCAGCACATCTGTTCAGTGTTAACCAAAACAAACACAATGTCTTCTTATCCGGCACAACTGTGAAGCATCCTGCCCCAAACACATGCTGTGGATTCATCAGACAGATGCACCAGGCTGCAGTTTGGTTGTCAGTCTCTCTCTCTCTCTTTCTCTCTCTCTCTCCGCTTAGCATTTTCATTAAATGGAGCAAAGAATAAAAGAGGATATATGCACTGCACCGGATTGACTAAAGGTAACACATTGTCCTGTTTCACAGGGAGACGGAGGAGCCGAGACGAGAGCCAAGGAAAGAAAAGTGCAAGAAATATGGTCTCAAAGAGCAGAATGGACTTAATATGCTTCTATTAACGGACTCATCTCATGGCTGGAAGTTAAATCATTCATCTCCTGATCATAAAACATCATTTCCTGATAAATATTTCAGTTTCAGGTCCAGTGAAAGTTATATAATGACTGAGCTGGGGGATGAGACTCCCACCACTCCAGTGCATGTGATGCTCTCTTAGTAAATCATGCAAACTAAATAAAAACGGCCATAAAACCCTCTCGGGAAATGTGGCCCAAATGTTGCTGTTTGTCCTTTCCAGCGGAGGGCAGGACATGAAGCTGCAACACGGCTGCCCTAAATAACTCTCTGTTTTACAACACTTAGCAACAGTTTAGTTTCTGCTTCATAATCAATCCAGAGCCGTCTGCCAGGAGAGAGAGAGACAGACAGAGAGAGAGAGAGAGTTGGCACATGGACGCACGCCCTCGTGGCGATGTGGGTCAATCGTTGGATCATTGATCGACTAATGGACTTTCCAGTTTTGGTTGATAAAGAGGTTTGAGAGGCGCTCTTCCTCTCTGTGGACACACATATGTGTGTGTGTGTTGCAGAGGCGACAGTGGAGGATGAAGAGGCAGCCAGACGGCGGCAGCACTCACTGGTGACGGTGAGAGTGTCCTCGGTGATCTGGGCGGTGATCTGGATGCGTCCTCTCCTCTCGGTGTGGTCGGTCCCACACAGGCTCGGGACGTTGGCCACGCAGCGCTTATGGATGTTCATCATGCAGTCTAAACACACACACACACACACACACACACACACACACGCACACACAGAGGTCAATACTATTTACACACTGCTAACAATCAGACGTGTACATTGTGCACAGAGAGAAGACGAAGGATTATTCTGAGGAAGAGAAACAGAGGAGGGTGACGGGCTTTAACAGCAG
>CAAKHC010011254.1:0-10213 GCA_901007825.1 Macroramphosus scolopax
ATTGAAAAATATATAACATTTCTACCTCTTAAACTCGGCGCTCTGATTTGCCGTGGCTCAAAGATGGTGAAACATCGAGGTCACAGGAGGACGAACAACCTCGGCCCTACAAAGTCTCACATTCAAAGATGTGCAGCTCTGAACCGGAGACGTTCTGCACCGATGTTCTACCGTTGTCATTGTAAACAACAGGACAACGCCCGGAGCAGCCCGGCGGACCAGGTCACTGTTTTATTACAAGTCAAATCAAATCATTGGTGCTTGAAGTGCAGCGAGGCCTCACCTTGACCCACTGGTCCGGGGCGACGCCACTCAGGGTGATGGTGGTCTCGGGTCTGTCCAGCAGAACCTTGAGCTTGGCGCATGTCGGGTCCTCGCTGGTACAAATACTGATGGGGACCATCCAGCTGGGACAATCCTCACCTGACCCCAGACGAGAGAGTTCCAACAGTAAGACATCAGTCAGATTGTAGATCGGTTTGTTTGAGGCTGTTCTAAGAAGACGCTCACCATCGTGTGGTCCACTGGCACAGAACTTCTTCTGAGATATCTTGAGGACGCGCTCGTCCTCGTGCTATAAATTACATCAAGGTCTTTGTGAGTGCCAGACAAAGAATCTATGATAAATAAACTGCTCTGGTTGTTCACTGTTGTGTTAAAACCACAGAGGCACCCGGAGGGTTCCACTGCTTTGACCTTAATGTGCAAAATGTTTGAAATTAATTAAAATCTCTCAGTCTGGCGGCTGATTAAACAGCTTGTGTCCAGTGAAGCTCACCTGTTCCTGATCCACTTCAATGATCGGGAAGCCCATCTGCTTAGTCCACGAGCCCATCACTGCAGCGATGGGCTTCCCACTGGCCTGTTCCAGACAGTCCCAGAGGTCCTCTGTGGAAGACAGCCAGCAGGCAGAAGATGAGGAATCCAGGAGATAAAAACAACACACAGCTGCTTCATCAAATATTTGCAGCATGTTTACCTGTCGCTGCATTTTTATGTTGGAACTTCAGCAGATAGGCGTTCATTCCTTTCCTGAAGTCCTGCAGAGAAACATGGAGGGGTGAGCCAGGAGACATTAAGAATAGGAAACACTAGACTGTGTCAACTAACTGGTTGTTGTTAAGCGGTAAGAATCAGTTTCCAACCTCATCTCCGATGTAGTTGTGCAACATGCGGATCACAGACGCTCCCTTGCTGTAGGAGATGGCGTCAAAGATTTCATCCACCTCTGACGGATGGCCCACGTTGACCTGCAGCACATCAACACCATGCAGCAGTGGGTTACAGCAGTGTTTGGAGTCTAGGATCGGTACTGGTGCTGTACTGACACACCGCTAGATCTGACTATAAACCACCTCCTCATCGTTTTCTCTTGAAACACTCAAAACTTCAATGTGAAAACACGGAACCAAACAGCCATGAGACGAGGGTGAAGCCCTGCAGCGCACCTCAATGGGATGGCTACTGTCCAGAGCATCCAGGTCCAGTGCTCGGGTGTAGTCGGCTGAGACAAACTGGGTCCAGATGTCGTATTCTGGGAAGCAGTGGTCCACACACAGGTACTCGATCCAGGATGCAAAACCCTCGTTAAGCCACAGATGGGTCCACCATTCCTTCATGCACACACACAAGATGACACCGTTACTGTTCGAGTCCTTCAAGTAGAAACCATTTATGAAGGCTGCATCCCGTTTCGGAGAGTCGGTTTACATCATGATCTTATGACTTTTGCTGTTACAATTATTATTAAACTGCGTGCATGTATGAATTTGTCTGAAGGGATTTTCTGATAGGAGTGATGGCTAGTTACCATGGTGACCAAGTTTCCGAACCACTGGTGGGCGAGTTCGTGACCCACCACCAGTGCCACCCACTGCCTGGAGGACGCGCAGGAGTTCTTCGGGTCGATAAGCAGCGCCGTCTCCCTGCAACACCGCACAAACTCTGGTTTAACACAAAGAAGGCTGAAGGTCGACACCTCGTCTGTGCGTCGGCCGGTTTCCCTTCATCAGCCGTCCACAGCACACAGGCAGGCAGAGCTCCATGCAGGTGGCTGTGGATGGCAGATGGGTGGAGCCCACTGCTGCATGTTTATCACCGAATGACAGCTGGTCTCACATCCCATTAAGTAGAAAGCAATTAAAAAGTCATCAGTGCTGTCAAGCCAACGAACACAAAGGATGTTAAAGCCGTTATTTTGAGATCAAGTAGTTACATTTGGTGTGTTAATAACAAGGTACCTGTAAGTAACAAGGCCCCAGTTCTCCATGGCACCTGGGCGTGAGGAAGCAGAAGAAGAGTCACTTCACTTTCTACATGTCAGTAGAAATGTCTCATATCAGGAAACATGGCAACAACTAACCAGCAGCAAAATCAGCGATAGCTATGAGATCGATTTTCGGCAGAGGGTACGGAACGCTGAAGTAGTCTTTGTAGAAAGGTAAGGTCTTCGTCGCAACCTGCAGAACAGGAAGAGGAGGGGGAAAACAAACATTCAGTCTGACAGAGTCTGTAAAGTCATTCAGGGACGAGATGGATCAAACAGATTTGTTTACTACTTCCGTCTTAAATCCGTCATGCAAAAGGTAAAAACATCAGGTGACTTGTGAGGTTTCCTGCTGCTGAAGTGTGAAAGGGTATCGAACAACGTGCTCACCTCCAGTGCAAACTTCCCTTGCTCTGCCTTCCCGACGGGCGTGTAGACGCGAACCGTAACACCGTCCGACGACTGACTCTCCACAAAGTCATATTCACCAATGACAAAAGCTACGAGGTATGTTGACATGATGGGGGTGGTGCCGAACTTCACCTCCACGAGGTTCTCGTCCTCCGGATATGGCTTCCGATCGATGACATTCTGGACGAAGGACAGAAAGATTAGGGTGAAGATGACACAAGGTGAGACTAAAGTCTAATAGAAGGATTTTGAAACAGATAATTGCTCTTGAACAAAAAGACGCAAGTAAACTGAGATTTAAGATTCTCTCCACGTTCAGCAGATGAAGGCATTGTGATACGATTTGACATAAAGTATGAGACGTACCATATTTGACAAAGCTACTCGGTCCTTGGGAACGATCAGAGCAATGTCGAAGGTGGCTTTGATAGCTGGCTCATCCCAACAGGGGAAAGCTCTGCGAGCGTCCGTGGCCTGGAGGGGGGGGAGGGGAGGGGTGTAGACAAAGAGAGAGAGAGGACACAAAGTGACACGCTATGTGTTTAATCCAGATGAGTCCAGGATGTGTTTACATCCAGCCGGGGTCAACTGCAGTTCACTGGCCGCCATCGGACTCATCATCAACGTGTCTCTGCCAATTAAAATCACATCTATTCATCTGTAAACACGGCGGCCGGCAGGTACAGAGGATGTTTGCAGAGCCGTTATAACATCAGAGAAAGTCTCCTTCATGAAAGCTGCAGACACAATAAAGACAGCAGCTCCCAAACACAACAGAAGGGACACCAATCACTGCTGCGACATGTGGTAGACATGATGTGGAGGGATATGAAGTAAAAACAAAAAGGCATCCAGCAGGTGGAAGAACACTGTCGGTGTTACAGGTGAGTTGGTGAATATATTCCTGGGAAAAAGAAGCAAGTTGCACCGTGACACACAAAATAAACGTCGGTATCATTTATAAGATCCTTGTTTGTCGTAACGTTTCTCGATGTGCAACTAGAACAAACATGATTCAGTTAATGTTTGGGCAGCCAGTTGTTTTGACTTTCTTAAGTTACTTATGTCTTTTTCACAGTAAATGCTACTGAAATCAAACTCAAGAAGATTTTGAAGACTAATTTTTAAGTAGTGTAAAAGTAATTTAACTTGACCACAGTTTTATCAACAGGGAAAGTGTTTTTTTTGCTTTTGGTTTCACTTTCACGCTCATCCCGTCTCTCAGTTACACTCCCTCTTTTCTCTCAGTGTGCCGGGACTAAAAAACACAACAGGACTAAGGTCTGAGGTGCAACAAAGGTTTGGGACACGTGTTGCACACGGCTGGTTTCACTGAAAGGATACTGAAAGTCTCCCTGTCAGTGCTGGATGACCTGGATTAGACTTTCTATCTCAGAAACACACAGTAACATTTTCAAAACATACGTACGAACGAATATGAGTAATTGCATTCACCAACAACACTTACACAACCATCACATCCTTTCATGTTCCAACACAGGCACGTATCCAGTCGAGCGAGCCAGTTAAACCTTCAGAAAGAGAAAACACCACTCCCCTGAAGCCATCACCTTACCTCAAACTGTGTCACTGCAGCGTAGCGGACCTCTCCGGCAGCAGTTGTGTATTTACTTCTATAGAATCCTTTCATTTTGTCGTTCAGCTCCCCCACAAAGTCTATCTTCAACGTGCCAGAGCCTGGGGAGGCGTGCACAGAGAGAGTTGCACTGTTCTTTCAGCCACGACCAAGGAGGGAAAATCTGTTATTCTTCAACAGCAGCAATGATAGAAAGTGGTTTCATGAGCAGGGACAGCCAACAGCACAGCGACATGAAGTCCCCCCTTACCTTTCTGTAGAGCGCTAGGAAATGACAGGGTGACCTTCTCATCCTCATTCTGATAGTTGAATCCTGTAGCGTTAATTTCTAAAAACGAAAAGAATTACAGAGGAGTAGCAACGACAGGCTGACTGAAAGATCTGAACTCACATACGATCCAAACAGAAGAAGATGAGACAGTAACGAGCTTTAACTTCATATAAAGACGACACTCACCTTCGCCTCCCTCTGGTGCAAAAGAGGCTGTGATGATGTCGATGTCAGCACAGTTCATCACAATCTGATTTGTGGCTTGTGTGACCTGTAACAGACACAAACAGCACAACGTTGATCATCTGTGCTGTGTGTGAAATATCAAACAGACAGGTTACGGGTACATGAAGAAACCAGAAGTGTGTGTGATTCGTTTGGTTCACACACACTTTCAAAGTGATGAAACAAAGGAAGGAAGACAGGCGGCGAGCGTCTGACTGTTTAAAAAACTGCACATGTGACGGCCCGACTTATTGATGGCGAAACACAGCAGCACACTTGGATGTCATGCAGTGTTCAGAGGGCGCGCTGAAAGTGATGTTCACTGTTTGTGACACTGCTAGCAGGACGGTGGGAGGCTGACGCAGCAGCAGAGAGGCAATAATTATGCCGGGCAGGTGGCAAGTTGCCATGTTGCTTTGGAGTCTTGGGGTCCATTGTGTGACACCCAGGCTTTGTACAAACTGCACGTAGACAGGGTGATAGGAAAGAACTTTTCACCATTGTAGATAATATTCACTTCTTAGCTGACACACATTATTGAAATGACGATCAACTTCAACACTGAAACAAAATTAAATGCACCAACAAATATTTCAATGATTACTACAGGAACAAGATGTTTGAGTATATTTAGAACCGGTTTGAGACTGTTAAAAAAAAAAAAAAAATACACTTTGATCAGGTGCTTGTGCAAAGTTTCAGTTGTGGTGTCAAGATAGTACTGATCCAAAAATACACTGTCAGTACTTCGTGTGTTGTGTTCACACATTTTACTACAAATATATAAAGTATATATTTAGGTCAAATTTCAGTAGTTTGGTCTGTAAACAATCAGTGTGAAAAGCAACCATCATTGATATAAAAAATGTATGAAATTAATGAAAATGCAGGTAAAGTTGGTGTGTAATGAACCTACAGAGGATTATCAGTGACTCTGCAGCCCCCTTATAGAGTATGGAGCTTTATAGAGCATTTCATCTCAGTGTTTGGTGTCCTGCTGTGCTGTTTAGGTTGACTCACATCTCTCATAGTGTCGCATACAGCCGCAGCCAGCAGCTGTTTCCAGAGAAAAGCTCTAAAAAGCAGTTCTCAGAACCAAATGGTGAACAGACAAAGCTAACAACTAGCTGGTGTACACCGTTAAAGAGACCTCCAGAGCTGGTAGAGGTCAAAACCAATAAATGAATAATAATGTTTCTCTGCACCTGCTGAATGTGTAAATGCTTTCTAACAAACTTAACATATGAAGTAAAGAGGAGATGACATGTCTGTGTTCATTTCTCGTTTCAGATTCCCTGAAGTGACCAAGAAAATGAGTTGCAGGTTTGAATATGTCATCAAGGCCAACTAGATCTGCTTCTCAAATGAGAGCATTTATTTTATACTTTGTTGTGCATCATTATGGTCCTCTTTCACTTATGTTCTTTGTATCCGTTCTTTACTGCTAATCAGTGAAATGTGTCTTAAAAAAGGAAGAGTAATATTCTGACCATGTAATGATGTATTGTATGACTCCTTTACAACATTCGAAAAATTGATCAGATCCTTACAAGGGAAGCTGCAGAACTTCAGATCCAGGCACTTGTCAATAAAACCTTAACAGATGCTACGTAGCTCTTTTAAAGAGCTAACTGACTGATTAATACTGTGATGCACAGTTGGTTCTCAATTGTTTCACAAAATATATTATTGTAAGTCGCTTTGGACAAAGGCGTCTGCTAAATGACAAATGTAAATGTAATGATGGTGTTAACAACTGGTGACAGGTGTTGGACCCCTCAGCTGACAGGTGTCTGGGTCGCCACACTGCAAGCACAAATCGTATGTTCCCTCTGCAAGGAACACAAAGTGAGCTGGTTTGTTTGTAGTATTTTACACCCACAACTAACGCCATGGTGAATCAACGTTATTCACCTTCAGGTCACCTGATCTCAAATTGACCTAGAAGTGCTTTCAAAGAACTGTTCATCTTTAAGTAGAGCTGCTCTGACAACAAACCAACAACTTCACTGACTGACTGCGTGAAGGAAAGGACGGGTGGGAGGGGGCGACACGATGTTGCCATGATTTAGCAAACATTTGTGAGCGTTAGCTGACTTAGACACTAGTTTTCTGCTTTACGTCATTCACTGACACCCAATTAATCCAGCACGTCTGACAGATACGCATTGCTGTTGGAAAGATTTAACGCCGTCGGTTTACAATAACTGGACTTGAATCCCGTTAAGCGCATTGCCAAACACTGTTAGCATCCTAGATGAGAGACAGCTACTAAGCTAACATGATCGTGCAAGTCTGGTATTTGGGACTGTTGTGCTAGTTAGCTTCAATCGGTTCGCGATTAGTAGATGAAACGGATAAATTCAGTTATTATTATATTATTATCTCAATGTGTTTTATTCAAAGGCCCATCAACGGTGTTGCCAAAAGTGGTTAGCTGTATAGCGAATGGCAGATAATTGACCAGTTTAATGTTAGCTAACGACTGCCCAACAGTGTCAGCTAACGTTCGGCTACTACCGCCGAGCTAGTTGCTAACGTTAGCCCTTATCACGGCAAATAGGCTAGCTCCTAGTAACGTTAGCTGGTCAGATTACATAACAAGATCCCCGTCATGCACTTACAAATCTGTCCATGTATTTAGCCAGAAGCTCTGGTACAACATACCTCCACCATTGCCTCCAGTTTGCCCTCGAACGTGAAGTCGATCAGGTCTGGCTTCAGACACAAGCCGTAGTTAACGGGGTAAACGTCAGTGGGTAACCGTACGAAGGGCCTCCTTTCGGGCATGGTTGCTGTATTTTGGCCGGCTGCTCTTACAGTGCTGTGTATAATCGCTCTGAGTTTTATTTGTGCCGAGCGGAGCAAAACGGGCGTCAGCGGTGATAATTGACAGCAGCTAGTGACTCTGTGTACGAATGACAGCGGAACACTGCGGCCCAGGAGGAGCAACATCAACCGGAACCCTTTCAGCGCTGCCAAATACAATTCTCCTCTGGTCGCCCAAACAACTGAAATTAAGCAACGTCGACCTACGCACACGTGACGTAATCACGTTTAGCGCAAACGTCCGTGTGTGGAAGTGCAACCTGCAAAAAGGAAACTAAACCCTCTGTAATTGGTTCAGTGAATTAAAGATATTTGTTCATTTGTACTTGCTGTTTATGATCTTTGAGTTCTGCATGTGCATATATATATATACTAACTTAGGTATATGCTTATACTACATATGTTTTCTGGCACTTATTGAATTCACACTTTATTTTCATCATGTTTTTTAGACCGCTACTTGTCCCACACAATTCATTGAAGAAACACCATTCAAACGTCAAAATGTTGGAATGGAATTGATCAGTTGTATTCAGATAACTTTCATACTTTCTGAGATATTCCCCGTTTTGTGGTCAAAATTCCCAATGTTAAGTCAATGGGACTTCAACAATTTTAGGTCCACGAACATAAAAACGTCCACAATGTTACCAATATTTCATCCTGATTCATAAAATGTAACCCTCTAAGCCGTGAGATTTACAGATCTTGCTTTAATACACTTGACGAGGCAGCTTCACTCTCATGTACAAACTGACTCTCTGCTACTGAACCTTCACACAGCTATGTGGCCAGGAGATGGAGGCAAAGCCCCTAAATCTCTTTCCAACACGTTCTCTAAACCCCCAGGTTTATTCAAACTTTATTCATTGAGCCTTTCCACTCGAATATTAGAAGTGAAATATTTAAATTCAGCATGACAGTCTAGCGGAGCTAATTCATGATACATCATTCAAACATAAATATTACAACCCGACTATCCAAAGCCAGGTGGTGGCATGGTGGCAGAGCTATTCAGCATTCACACGCAATTTCTTAGAAATTGCATTCTCTAGTTTGAACTGCTTTATATAACATTAGCTTGTTTGAACAACTTTAAATACAGTTAGCCAACTTGAACTAGTTTAGATACAGTTAGCTAGCTTGAACTACATTATATACAGTTAGCTAATTTGAACTACTTTATAATATAAAGTAGTTGCTAAGTTAAAGGCATTAGAATGGGCCTGCAAGATGAGGTGCAAAATACATATCTAAAAGAATGAATGGCTGTGTATGTACGTATGTATGTATTCACTTTTGGTTTTCCAAACCTAGTTCGAGTAGAACTAGATAAAACGTCTGTATTATAATGTAGAATTTGGCTATTAAGTCAGTGGCACTGACACCAAGGGAGGCTGCTTTAAGAAAAAGTTTTATTTTGAAAGCGGTCCCGGAAGTTATGTTTTCTGGTTTCCGACAAATGACAGCAAGATGGCGATGCCCCTGAGGAGGACGCTGGTGGCCCTTCAGCGGGCAACATGTAACAATTTGAAGGTACATAGACATTCACTACCGCTTTGCTGTATGAAACGTTAATACGGTATTTGTCAAAGAGGCAACTAGCTTGTTTTTACACGTCAACACAATACGCAGTCCTTACAGGAGCTAGTTTAGCTAATGTTAGCTAACCGTTAGCGCAATAGTAACTGTAGAGTTGAGATGAACTTAAGCAGAGAGGGGGGTTATTGAAAGTCACTGGCTAGAACAACATTAAGGATAAAAACATCAACATAAATATGTTAAGTGTATTTGCATTTGGAACATTTAAAAGAAGTTTAAAGCCTCTGAATAGTTTTCGTACGATGAAACCTGTGATGCTGAAATGTTTCTTCGCGTCCTATCAGGCTGCTGAAACTTCTCTGGATGTGCGACATCCGGTCCCGCTTTTCGTGCCCGTCCGGACCAAGAAGCGGTACTTCATCCCGCCTGCGGTGGGACTGAAGGGGAAGAGGGAGCAGAACACGGAGGCCAAGGCCCGATCAGCAGGCATTGTTATCAGACAGCAGTACATCGAGAGGCCCATTAACATCGCCTGCACTGGTAATATTGCTCATATAAGAAAACAACAGTTGGTCCAGCTGCAGTTTTTTGTTCTGACAACCTGGGGAAAGCACATTATAAGATTGATAAAGCACAGTATAAGTCACATTTTTTACCTGATGATGGTGCTTAATGAACCAAAACGTCACTATGAAGGTCTTTAAGAAGTTGAAACCAGCCATCTCCTTCTGTGTGGAGCTGCGTATATTCACATTGTTTGTGCATTGAAGCAGTTTAGTTTGAAAATATGCTTGTTCATTGATCAGTTCTGTCTGCTCATGTTCACCAGCGGGAATCTTCGACCCCTACATCCCCCCAGAGGGCGACGCTCGCCTCTCCGCTCTGTCTAAAGAAGGACTGAAACAACGAACCGAGCAGATCCGACAGAGCGCCTCAACACAGCTGGCGTAAGATTATCTTTATAACTCATGTTTCCCGTGTAACCTCTGGATTCTACAGGAAACGGTTGCGAAACGCATCATGAAGTTCAACCTGCCAGTAAACATGTAGAAGCTGAATGTTCTTGTCATCA